>JAJAGP010001919.1:0-148036 GCA_025084515.1 Ancistrus triradiatus
GGAATTCACTATTCAGAACTAGACTGATCAAGGTTGTTGTTTCTTTTTCCTGGTTTCCAGATCGGCCAGTTAATTATTTATATTTATCATTAATCGATTTGGTGGTGCCTCGTATTTCTTAATTAATTAATATATGTTTTAATAATATATGTAGTCTTAGTTCGCTACAAAACACAGATAGCTGCCAAAGAAATAACAACATTAGACTAAAGCTAGGACTACTTAACATTAGATCACTTACAAACAAAGCAGTGATTGTAAATGAAATGATCACTGATAAACGCTTACACGCTCTCTGTCTCACTGAGACTTGGATTAGACCTGATGAATATTTAGCCTTAAATGAAGCCTCACCTCCTGGATACTCTCATGCTAATCGCCCTCGTCCTAATGGTCGTTGTGGAGGCGTAGCCACAATTTTTGACAAAGAGCTAGGTGTTACAACTAAATCCCATTACAAGGCTATTTCGTTTGAAATACTGATTCTTAATGTGACTGATCCATCGTTATGGAAGCCAAAACCACACTCTTTTCAGCTTATCACTATTTACCATCCTCCTGGTCCTTATTCAGAATCTCTTCAGGAATTTGCTTACTTTCTTTCCTGCTTAGTACTGTCAACAGATAAGGCTTTAATTGTAGGTGATTTCAATATTCACTTCGACAATGAGCAGGATCCACTTAAAATTGCTTTCAAGTCCATCTTAGAATCCATGGGTATCACTCAGAATGTGATGGGACCAGACCACCGCTGTAACCATACTTTAGATCTAATATTAACATTTGGTATCATATAGATAACCATGATGTTTTTCCACAAAAGTGATTTGATTTCAGATCACTATCTTTTAGTATTTGAGCTATCTCTAATAAATAAAATCCTTCTGCCTCGTTATCACACCAAGCGCACTATCACATCTGCTACTCCAGCTGCATTTATTAAAAACCTACCTGACTTGAAATTTAATACACCTACGGAGATCAATCATCTTGAGTGTGTAAATGACCAATTAGAATGTGTGCTTCGCTCAACCCTGGACACAATTGCTCCTGCTAGGGTCACACGCATTAGGGGAAAAAAGGCTAGCACCATGATATAATGACCACACCCATACCGTAAAGCTAAGAACACGGCATCTAGAGTGCAAGTGGAGACATAATAAATTGGAGGTGTTTAAGATTGCTTGGAGGGACAGCATGGCAGAGTATAAGCATGCCCTTACTAAAGCTAAAGCTGCATACTTCTCCTCAATCATAGAGAAAAATAAGAATAATCCAAGAATTCTCTTACTGGTTCCAAATGAACAAAAAACCCTACAGAAAGTGATTCTCCCGTTCTGTGTAATGTTAACAGTAATGATTTCATGACTTTCTTTAATGATACGATAGAAAACATTAGGCATAAAACTCAATGCTCATCACATCACCAAACTATTCAGCAACCTTGCAGATGCAGTACTAGTGAAGACATCTGTTCAATTAGCTGTAAATCAAGGTTAGAATCTTTTACCCCAATTACTAATACTGAACTATCCACACTGATCAGCTATCCACACTGATCTAAGTCATCAACATGTTTATTAGATCCAACACGTTTACTCAAAGAAGTAATGCCTAGTATTATAGAGACACTGCTAGTTATTTTAAAGTCATCCCTTACTTTTGGTTATGTGCCCAAATCCTTTAAGTCTGCCGTTATCAAACCATTGATTAAAAAAGCCAATCTTGACCCTTGTGTGATATCTAATTATAGACCAATTTCAAATCTACCGTTTCTGTCCAAAATCTTAGAAAAAGCCATCTTTTGGCAGCTCTGCAGTTACCTCCAAAGGAATGTTATTTATGAATCATTTCAGTCTGGCTTCAGGCCCCATCATAGTACTGAAACAGCATTAAATAGGGTACTAAATGACTTGTTAATGTCCTCAGATAAGGAATGTGTTTCTTTTCTTGTTCTGTTAGATTTAAGTGCAGCATTTGACACTATAGATCATGATGTTTTACTAAACAGACTAGAAAATACTGTAGGTATTAAGGGATTAGCACTTTCTTGGTTTAAATCTTACTTAACCTGACCGGTACCAGTTTGTTCACATAAATAATCTAAGGTCTAAGCTCTCAAAAGTGAAGTATGGCGTGCCTCAGGGGTCAGTGCTTGGCCCGCTTTTATTCTCTTTGTACATGCTGCCACTAGGCTCAGTTATTTGTAAACATGGCATCAGTTTCCACTGCTATGCAGATGATACACAGCTGTACATATCAGCCAAACCTAATGACAGCCTTACAATCAACAAAATCGAGGACTGTGTAAAGGAAATAAAAGATTGGATGTTATTTAATTTTCTCTTTCTTAATTCAGATAAAACTGAGGTTCTATTAGTGGGACCCAAGGCTGTGAGAGACAGGTTGGCTACATCTAACCTAAATCTAGATGGCTGTCCAGTATTTCTCAGTCCATCTGTAAAAATCTTAGGTGTCACATTTGATTCAGATCTCTCCTTTGATGCGCACATTAGCAGCATCACTCGAATTGCTTTCTTTCACTTGCGTAATATCGCTAAACATATATATCCTCTCTTTTAATGATTCAGAGAAACTGGTTCATGCATTTATAACCTCAAGGTTGGATTACTGTAACGCCTTACTTACTGGATGCTCTAGTAAATCTATAAATAAACTTCAACTAGTTCAGAATGCAGCCGTCCGAGTGCTAACTCTAATCTTGTAAAGTTGCTTTGAGACAATGCTCCATTGTAAAAAGCGCTATATAAATAAATCTGACTTGACTTGACTTAACTCGAAGTAGAAAATTTGATCATATCAGTCTTGTTCCATCTTCACTACACTGGTTACCAGTCAAATTCCGCATTGATTACAAAATACTACAAAATATAACTTATAAAGCTCTACATGGCCTAGCCCCACATTATCTGAGTGAACTCTTAGAGTTTTACAATCCAGCTTGTCACTTCGTTCGCAGGGTGCAGGACTTCTTTTAGTTCCTAGAATTAAAAAAGTCACAGCAGGGGGAAAGGCTTTCTCATGCATGGCCCCCCAACTATGGAATAAACTTCCCATTTTCGTTCGAGACTCAGACACTCTCCAAAATTTTTAAGTCTAGACTAAAGACATACTTATTTGCACAGGCTTTTGACTATATTTAGACTGGGATGCATGGCTCGGGTCACTGGGCCCGGAGTCTGGGTCGGGTCACTGGGGCATGTCTGGCCTGCCTGCCTCGTCCGTTAGCAGGAAGTGTCGAGTTGGCGGTCTGGCTGAACTGGGCTTCGGTCCTCTTGATCTTGACTCGTGCATCCTTGCCTTAGACTATGGGCAGAGCTGGGGGTTTATAGTCAAAGAGCCTTATGGTGATCAGAGACGTTGGGTTGCTGTCTTCTGCCGTGAGGTTGCCAGTGTCTCATGTGTTCCCTCTTGGCTGTGTTACCTACCAGTTCTCCTTTTTCTAGCTATGCTGCTATAGCTAATGCTGCCGGGGTCTCATGTTACACGTGGCATCAGTGATTGTTAATAGACACTGTGCTCTTAATCAATAACTAATTACGTTTTCTCTCCGAGCTGTGTTCCGGTACCAGTTCCAGCCCCACACATTATGTTCATCCGCTGCTGCTTCCGTCATAAGCTCCAGCCCCATCATACCCAAGCCACTTAATGCCGATATGCATATTTTACATTTTATTTGAAGTATGTCTCCATGACTTTAGTTTCATTCTTAGATTTATCATCTACACCGCCAAGGAGGTTGGGTCCCTTTTGGAGTCTTGGTCCTACCAAGGTTTCTTCCTCATAACACTTAGGGAGTTTTTCCTTGCCACTGTCGCCCTAGACTTGCTCAATTTGGGATTGGACGTAGATATTAGTAGATAATCTAAACTTGTAAAGTTGCTTTGAGACAATGCTCCATTGTAAAAAGTGCTATATAAATAGATCTGACTTGACTTGACCATGAGAATTGAATGAGGCTAAAATATCTGACAGGTTTGGCCGATGCCAATACTGGAAGTAGATCCATCTTGGAAAAAAAAACCCTGAATGGGCACAAAAAGGTTTGCATCCAGCATCAACACGACACTCTGTGGAGAACAGTCTAGTAACTGGCAAAAATTGGCAGGTCCCTTCTATGTATCTAAGTGGAAAGGGGTCCTAACACATTATTACATTGTTAAAATAAAAGTTCCATGTAGTCCTGGCTACTAAGTAAACCTTAGCAGAATGATGAGGTATTTTAGCAGCACAGCTGTTCAAAACAAGTCTTAATTTTATAGTTCATTGCAACTTGATGCACTATATTGCCAAAAGTATTCGCTTGTCTGCCTTCACACCCATATGAACTTGAGTGACATCCTATTCTTAATTCATAGGGTTTAATATGATGTTGGCTCACTCTTTGTAGCTATAACAGCTTCAGATCTTCTGGGAAGGGTTTCCACAAGGTTTAGGAGTGGACTTGTTGCACAGGTGGCATCCTATCACAGAACCGTACTGGAATTCACTGAGCTCCTGAGAGCAACCCTTTCTTTCATAAATGTTTGTAGAAGCAGTCTGCATGCCTAGGTGCTTGTTTTATACACCTCTGGCCATGGAAGTGCTTTGAATACCTGAATTCAATTATTTGGATGGGTGAGTGAACACGATTGGAAATATAGTGTATCTCCTAGAGGCAGAAACTCTCTGAGGCACTGACTAGACTGAACATACATGAAAGGTTGGTTTGGTCAGCTAACTGAGTTGATCATAAATTTGAAGAGCATTTAGAATGCTTCATTTCTTTCTTTCTGTCTCAATATTACATACATATTGGAGACATGTTATTAGCAGTGCAAAGCCATTAATGTACTACTCTGAGGAGTAAAATGGTTTCCTAGGTGGGCACTGCCAATACTCAATGCTCAACACTCAAGAGGGTTGGGAATCCCAGCTGTTACACATGCAAGTGATTGCTGTCTAATATAAAGCAGGAAAAATTGCTCCATGTTGGCTCAATATGTGAGAAACAGGTAGCTTGTTATTGGTTTAAAGACTTTTTTGGTTAAAAACAATTTTAATCAAAATCTTTCAGCCCTAGTCACCATATAACATATCTTTGATGAGGTGGGTTCTATCGGTTACAAAGTTATGTATTCATTTCTGGCACTACTGCAAGTACAGAAGTCTGGCACTCTTGTCCAGTTGCTATTCATATGGCTGTTGGACATGCATCTCCCCATGTGTTTCTTCCTTACCAAAAGCTCCTGAGTGTCAGCTCCCCAGTGAGGGCACCAACCAGAAGTGCCCTCATAGGTTAATCACAGGGGTCATCAGGGTTTGCTGTTGCATTGCCGGTAGTTGATCCCCTACCACTTGGCGCCTACTTCCTCAGACATGGGTAATCATGCTGCCTAATCTGGATACTGATTGTTGCTGTGCCACCTGCAAGCTATTGTATAATATATAATAGCCAATGAAATTATGAACATAATTACATAAACCAAATCATAAAAAGTGCAATAAAAGACAGTTATAAAATTGGAAACCATTGAGTATCACAGAGCACTGCACTGAAGTACAGTTGTGAATGTGGACATGCCATTCATCAGACTTATAGTAGTCGACTGCATGTTAAACATTGAACCCTAATGCCAGGTTTAGCTGCTACTGCCTCATACAGTCGTATGAAAAAGTTTGGGCACCCCTGATAATTTTCATGATTTTAGTTTATAAATCATTGGTTGTTCAGCTCAGCAATTTCAGGTAAATATATCATATAGCAGATGAACACCGTGATATTTGAGAAGTGAAATTAAGTTTATGGTTTTACAGAAAGTGTGCAGTAATTATTCAAACAAAATTAGGCAGGTGCATAAATTTGGGAACCCTTGCATTTGAATACCTTTAGCATTAATTATTGGAACACAAAATTTGTTTTGTAAACTCATTGACCCTTGATCTACATACACAAGTGAATCCAAATATGAGAAAGTGTTAAGGTGGCCAAATGGAAGTTTTTCTCCTCTTTGCATCTTCTCTGAAGAGTGGCAACATGGGAGCCTCAAAACAACTCTCAAATGGCCTGAAAACAAAGGTTGTTCAACATCATGGTTCAGGGAAAGGGAAAAGCTCTCTCAGAGATTTCAGCTGTCAGTTTCCACTGTGAGGAACATAGTGACGCAATGGAAGACCACAGACACAGTTCTAGTTAAGGAACTCCCGAAGTGGCAGACCAAGAAGAATCTCAGATAGGCAGAGGCGAAGGATGGTGAGAACAGTCATAGTCAAGCCACAGACCACCTTCAAAGACCTACAACCTCATCTTGCTGCAGATGGTGTCACTAATCATCGTTCAACTATACAGCACACTTTGCACAAGGAGAGGCTGTATGGGAGAGTAATGCAGAAGAAGCCTTTTCTGCAGACACGCCACAGTCACTTGAGGTGTGCTACAGCACATTTGGACAATCCAGCTTCATTTTGGAATAAAGTGCTGTGTACTGATGAAACTAAAATTGAGTTATTTGGACATAACAAGGAGCGGCACACATCCCAAGACAAACATTTGCTACCCACAGTAAAATTTGGTAGCGGTTCCATCAGGCTGCGGGACTGTGTGGCCAGTGCAGGTACTAGGAATCTTGTTAAAGTTGAGGATCGCATATTCCAGTTAATATCTCCAGATTCTTGAGAACAATGTTCAAGAATCAGTGACAAAGTTGCACCGAGGCCAACGACCCAAAACCCTGCTCAAAATCTACTAAGGCATTCATGCAGAGGAACCAGTACAACATTCTGGAATGGCCATCTCAGTCCCTAGACAAATGTGAGCTGTCCATGCTCGGAAACCATCAAACCTGACTGAACTGGAGATGTTTCTAAAGAAGAATGGTCCAAAGCACCTTCAACCAGAATCCAGACTGGAAGCTGTAGGAAGCGTTTAGCGGCTGTTATTTCTACAAAAGGAGGATCTACTAAAATATTGATGTAATTTTTCTGTTGGGGTGCCCAAATTTATGCACCTGCCTATTTTGTTTAAATAATTACTGCACACTTTCTGTAAATCCTATAAACTTCATTTCACTTCTCAAATATCACAGTGTTCATCTGCTATATGATATATTTAACTCAAGTTGCTGATCTGAACAACCAATGATTTATAAACTAAAATCATGAAAATTATCAGGGGTGCCCAAACTTTTTCATACGACTGTATGAAGATTACTCATATTTGTCTGCTACTGGCCACTGACAGAGGTTAAATGTTGTCATGAAACCCTGAGATGAGCCCGGCTTAAATGAGAAACCTATCGTCCTTTGGTTGAGGTCAGATAAAAAGGTTATGTTCTTAAGAGTCCTTGTATAACTGAATATAAAGGACATTGAGCAGCATTGTGTAGAAGATACAAGATGTTCAGTGTAATATGTTTTTGATTAAGTGTCTTGAGAGAATAAAAGGGGTTAAACTGAACTGTGACACTTTATAGCCTTTTCAGGAGTGTACATCTCTGGGTATCTGTTAAGGTGCGATCTAAGATGAGATGTTAAGGTCAGATCTAAGATCCCACCGGAAAATTTTGGCTGGAACCCAAAATGTAGACCCAAAGACACATCACAAGTGGGAGTACAAGCATAAAGGATATGTATTAAACAACCAGCAAGGAATGCAAATAACATGAAGAAACTAAACCAAACCAACACGATGAAAAACACGGATTGCAAACAATAAGGTCCAGGAAACTACCACGAGATGCAGCTGAGAAACGTAACAGAAAACCCAGTGTGGGGCAGCAGTGCGAAGGTTGGCTTCCCGGGACCAGGCAGTGCGAGAGGGACTTGACCAGGTACAGGAACAGGTGAAGGCTGGAAGCAAAGTTTAGCATGAGCGAGGGCAAAATAAACCGGCATGAGAGATGTAAACTGCAAGGCTAGGAGGTAGCAAGGCTAACGGTGCAAGGCAAGGCTAAGCTAAGCTCAGGCCTGAAGAGGCTACTGGCTTGACTTGAGGAACGTGGGGTGAATACGCATGTGATGGGGAAGCTTAAGATGAACGGACATGGCATTAATAACTTTAGCAACTGGGAACAGACCAATAAAACAAGGTGCCAGTTTCCTGGACTCTACCTGAAGGGGGATGTTCTGAGCCAAGAACCAGACCGGTTGCCCCAGAGAGTTGGTGGGAGCAGGTCTTCGGCGGCGGTCTGCAATGCTCTGGACTGCGCCACGGGCCTTGAGGAGGGCAGTCCTGGTGGTTTTTCATGCTTTCTGGCACCTACATAGATGGTAGGGGTCTAAGGGGATGGCCACATCCCTTTCTAATTCATGGAACAAGGGTGGCTGATAGCCCAGGGATGCCTTGAAGGGTGACAGGCCCGTGGCGGTGTTGGTCTAGGAGATGTGAGAATACTCGACCCAGGCTAAGTAGCAGCTCCACTTCATGGGGTCTTGGATGGACAGACAGAGCAGAGTGGCCTCTATCTCCTGATTGGCCCGCTTGGCCTGCCCATTGGGCGTGAGGCTCACAGTGACTCCAATGGCTTTACAAAAGGCTTTCTAGTTGTGGGAGGTAAATTGGGGACCACAGTCCGACACTATATCTGTGGGTATTACATGAACCTTGAACACATGGTCAAAAAGAAGGTCCGCCGTTTCCGAGGCATTAGGGAGCTTAGGCATGGCTATAAGGCGAATGGCCTTGGAGAAGCGATCAATTACAGTTAGAATGACCGAGTTGCTTTTGGACTCAGAGTCCCATGATAAAAATCAGTGGTGATGTGAGCTCAAGGGCGGCCCGGAATAGAGAGAGGCTGAAGAAGACCAGCCAGGGGCTGGTGAGAGGCCTTACTACGGGCACATATGGCACAGGAGGCCACGAACTGGTGGATATCCGACTCCATGGCCAGCCACCAGAAATTCCTCTTGAGGAGGGTTAGAGTTCGATGACTACCAGGGTGGTCAGCAAACTTTGAGGCATGTCTCCACTGGAGCAAGACGAAACTGGCAGAAGTGGGCACATGGATGCGGCCGGGCGGTTCACCCCCGGGGTCGGGTTCAGTCCCCTGCGCCTGCTTAATGGTTTGCTGATCCTCCCATGACAGACAAGCTACCAAGCACTCAGGAGGAAGGATGATATCAGCCAATGCTTTGGAGAATTCTGTGGAAAACTGGCGAGAAAGTGCATCAGGCTTGACGTTTATAGACCCTGGGTGATAGGTTAATGTAAAATTAAACCGAGAGAAAAAAGGGCCCACCTGGCTTGACGAGAGTTCATCCTCTTGGCTGACTGGATGTAGGCCAAGTTCTTATGGTTGGTGCAGATGACAAAGGGCTGTTCCGTGCCTTCCAGCAGGTGTCGCCACTACTCCAGGGCCAGCTTCACAGCGAGGAGTCCCGGTTACCAACATCATAGTTGGCCTCAACAGATGTAAGGTGACGGGAGAAAAAGACGCAGGGGTGCAACTTGTTGTCTGAGCCTGCTCGTTGGGAGATGACGGCGCCTATTTCAGAGTCTGAGGCGTCCGCCTCCATGACAAACTGCTTGCTTGTATCGGGCTGGACCAAACGGGGGGTGAGGTGGACAGTTCCTTGAGCCAGCAAAAGGCCACTTCAGCCTCTGGCGTCCACTCAAAGGGCGTTTTTGTGGAGGTGAGTTGAGTGAGGGCGGCCGGCACCTTACTATAGTTCCTAATGAACCGCCAATAAAAGTTTGCAAAACCCAAGGAGCATTGTAATTCCTTCTGCCCCGGGGGAACTGGCCACTCTGTCACTGACCTGATTTTCGCTGGGTCTGCCTTAATGCACCCCCTCTGAATAATTAAGCCCAAGAAGACTATTGTGCTCGCATGAAATTCGCACTTCTCAGCTTTGACATAGAGCATGTTTTCAAGGAGTCATGTGAGTACAAGGCAGACATGCCTGATATGCTGCTCCTCGGACTGGGAAAAAATGAGGATGTCGTTGAGATACACAAAAACAAAACGGTTCAAGTAGTCTCTGAGGACATCATTGTCTAAGGCCTGGAAGACTGCAGGGCGTTAGTGAGGCCATCTTCCACTCGTCCCCACTCTTAATGCGCACTAGATGGTAAGCATTGCGCAGGTCTAGGTTAGAAAAAATAGCGGCTCCCTGGAGGAGATCAAAATCAGACGAAATGAGAGGGAGCTGGTACCTGTTTCTCTTGGCAATGGCATTCAGACCACGACAATCAATGCAAGGTCTCAAAGTTCCATAATTCTTGGAAATGGAAAAAAAACCTGGCTCAGAGGGGAGAGGATGGCCTGATAAGTCCAACAGCCAGGCAATCTGCAATATACTCTTCCGTAGAGTCCATCTCACAGTGGGACAAATTACACAGGTGGCTAGTGGGCAATGGGGCACCAGGAAGCAGCTTAATGGAGCAGTCATAGGGACAATGCGGTGGAAGACTCTTGGCGTGATCCTTACTAAATACCTCCCTGAGGTCATGGTATAGCATGTGGTACAGGTCCATGGGCTCCTTGGGCCGAGAAGTGCAATTAGAGTCCCTGGATGGGGACACAGTGGATAAGAGGCAGCTCTGGTGAAAATGAAGCGCGGCAGGCAATCGATCTGCAAGGGAAGCACAACACAAGCACGACGCCCTCAAAATGTAAACAAATGCACGTGAAAAAGACGGGAACGGTAAGCAATAAAACTAAATGGAGAAAAAACGAAACTAAGGCGAGGCGGACCCTGGCAGTATCCAGAAGTGGCATAATGAGACTTAAGTAAGACTGTGTGGTTTGTCCATGTATTTTATTGTAGATTGGATGTAGACATTTTATAAATCTATCCCAAACATATCAATTAGTCTCTATGAAGTTTAGAGTTCAAATATGAGACATGTCCTGTTTGTTTATATTTATCACAGATACATTATCACAGATATCACAAACGTTTCCTGTAAGTCTTCATTAGGTATGCACACACTGTAGTTGGTATTTTGGCCCATTCCTCCATGCATATCTTCTCTAGAGCAGTGATGTTTTTGGGCAACACGGACTTTCAACTCCCTCTACAATTTTCTATGGGGCTGAGGTCTGGAGACTGGCTAAGCTACTCCAGGACCTTGAAATGTTTTGTACGGAGCCACTCCTTCATTGCCCCAGTGGTGTGTTTGGGATCATCATCATGCTGGAAGACCCAGCCACGTTCCATCTTCAGTGCTCTCACTGAATGAAGGAGGTTTTGGCTTAAAATCACATGATACATGGCCTGTCGTCCTGTCCCCTCTGCAGAAAAACAGGCCCAAAGCATGAGGTTTTCACCTCCATGCTTCACAGTAGGTGTGGCGAAACTCAGAATTCTTCTTCCTCCAAACACGGAGAGTTGAGTTTTTACCAAAAAGCTCTATATTAGTTTCATCTGACCACATTATATTCTCCCAATCCTCTTCTGGATTATCCATATGCTCTCTGGCAAACTTCAGATGGGCCTGGACATGTACTGGATTAAGCAGGGGGACACACCTGGCACTGCAGGATCTGAGTCTCTCTCAGCATAGTGTGTTACTGATGGTAGCCTTTTTACTTTGGTCCCAGCTCTCTGCAGGTAATTCATCAGGTCCCTCCATGTAGTTCTGGGATTTTTGCTCACCGTTCTCATGATCATTTTGACCCCACGGGATGAGATCTTGCGTGGGGCCCCAGATCGAGGGAGATATCAATGGTCTTGTATGTCTTACAATTGTTCCCACAGTTTATTCACACCAACCTGCTTGCCTATTGTAGATTCACCCTTCCCAACCTGGTGCAGGTCTACAATTTTCTTCCTGGTGCTTTTCGACAGCTCTTGGTTGAGTTTGGAGTCTATAATCTATAGAATGTAATCTATAGATTTTTAATCACCGACCGAATTATTAATCACTGACCGAACAATGCCTCTGGTTCCTGCCCCTGAATGCTTACATCAGGGTGTATACAAAATGGGTAGTTTTGTGAAAGAATCATTGGTGGCCGGAAAAAGTAACCAAGCAAGACCTGTAAGAGAGGTAACTCCTAAGAAAAAGACCAACTAGAAAAGATCCAGGAGAATTCTAGAAGGTCCCGAAGGCACCTGGTAGGAATCTCTCTAGACCTCCTTCATGATTGACCAATGTTCGTCAATCCTAGCTTTCTAAATTTAGTGCGAACGTTCTTCATGTAAAGCTCGCATTTGACTTAATGTTTACCCGTGGCCAGGGTAAAAGTTTAAGTGTGCGCGAACGTAAACTTTGAGGACCGTAAACTGCCATCAGCCTGAAGCTGGGAAGTGTGCCTGATGCTGTATCACTCAAAGATCACTGCTGGGAGAATATCTGTGTGACACGCCTACCTGTATCACTGAGAAGCCTGAAGTCCGTGCCGTCGAAAGGCCTGCTGAGCGGCTGTGTTAACCGGAAGATAAACATCACCCACTCCACAACTGTGCCATCTCTGTCAGGCAAGACTAGTCTCCATACCTCCACCCGCTCACTTATCACCAGGCAAGTACCGCTATTTATGGGCTTAATCCGGGTCTTCAGACCTTGACAATTACTTTAGCTTTAAATCATATTTTAAACAAGGATGCCCTACTTCTATGCAGTTGTTGTTAAAACCCTTTGTACTTCACCACAACTTACCTCACCAGTAGTTCATTAAGTTGTAATAAAATATTTTATAACATTGCCCTTGGGTAGTTGCTACACAATTGATAGCCTGCACGTAGGTAGTACATTCTGTTAATAGTCTTACCTCTGTGAGATAGAGATATATATATATATATATATATATATATATATATATATATGTCGCATTATTTCCAGTTATCAGTTGTGATCATGTCTTGTTTGCAATTAATAAACTTGCCATGCCCTTTTTAATTTACCCCTTTCTGTGGGAGATATTTTATTCATTCAACCAAGGTTGAGAGAAGAACTGTAAACTCACTCTTCCAATAAAGACTGAATTTGTCCATATTAGCTTCCAAATTAACTTTTCTTTTTGTGTTCTTTTAACTGGTTTCCTGATCCACCACTCTCAAAGGATCAAGTGGTACCCGTTTGGTCATTAAAATTATTCAATTTAAAGGTGTAGTCTACTACACAGGCTTCCATATTAGCACAACACTGACCCTGCTTCATTAAGAGTTGTAAATGACATACTGCTTATCACTAATGGTGAGATCTTTAACATTCTTCTTCTCTTTGACACAGTGCCATTTTATACACAATAAATTATGAAATGCCTTATCTAACCTCTCTCCTTCGTACTTCTTCTGTGTCTTAGGAAGAACTTTAGCTTGTTTCCCCTTAACCTTAGATAATTCCCCGCAGCTCTTACCCAAGGGGTTCCACAAGAATCCATTCTTGGTCCCATTGTTTTCACCATGTACATGCTTTTATATTTACCACTAGGCAAAATTATCTGCAGCCATCATCTTAGCTTTTATTGTTATTCTGACAACATACAGCTATATGCCAGTACAAAATATACCCCTAACTTTCCACCCAAATATCTGACAGCATTCACCCACACAATGACACTGCAGAGGATTAATAACTTTCTAAAATTAATTACAGACAAAACTAAGCTTTTTGTGTGTGTGTGTGTGTGTGTGTGTGTGTGTGTGTGTGTGTGTGTGTGTGTGTGTGTGTATGTATATATATATATATATATATGTTGTATTATATATATATATATATATATATATTATCTATATATATATATATATATATATACTATATATATATATTGTGTGTGTGTGTGTGTATATATATAAATATATTATATGTGTTATATATATAAATATATATGTGGTGTGTATATATCTATATATATAATATATATATATATATATATATTATCTATAATATATGTGGTGTATATATATAAATATCTCTATTGTGTGTATGCTATATATAGATATATATATAGATCTATATGTATTTAGGTGTGTATATCTCTATATATATATATATATACATGTATGTATGTGTATATATATATTATATATATACATGTATGTATGTGTACTATAGAATATATATATATATATATATATATATATATATGTATGTATGTGTATATATATAAAATGTATGTATGTATCTATATATATATATATATATATATATATATATATATATATATATGTATGTATGTGTATATATATAAATATATATATGTGTATAGATATATATATATATATTATATATATATATATATGTATGTATGTGTAATATATATCTATATCTATATATATATATATATATAATATACATACATACATACATACATACATTACATACATACATATATATATATATATATATATATATATATATATATATATATATATATATGTATGTATGTATGTATGTATGTATGTATGTATGTATGTAAGTATATATATTATATATATTGTATATGTATGTGTGATGTTGTGTATATATATATATATATACACTGCTCAAAAAAATAAGTCCTAAAAGTAGATAAAGAGAACCCAGTTGAACAAATTACATAAAACTGTTATAATTTGACATTTATTTATTGAGGAATATGATCCAATATTACATATTAGTGAGTGGCAAAAGTATGTGAACCTCTAGGATTAGCAGATAATTTAAAGGTGAAATTAGAGTCAGGTGTTTTCAATCAATGGGGCAATCAGATGTAAGTGGGCACCCTGTTTTAATTAAAGAACAGGGATGTTACGGTCCAAACATCCCAAGGCGGGGGGCGTCGCCGGCCGCGGCAACATGGCGGTCGAACCGCTATAAATAGCGTTCCTAATGCCGCCCGCCGGCGCACTATCTACCGTCGTATATGAATCTGTTCATTACAAAGCAAAGAACCTCAGTAGCGATTCCCGTTAGGGCTTACCGGTACGACTGGTCCGATAAGCGGATCAGCCGAGTAGAGCTCGGGAGACTCGAGGTAAAATTGTCAGGGAATTAGGTAGGATTATAGGGACAGATCATCGCTACTGACCTCTCTTCCTCCTGGGGTCCGCTGCGCTCCCCGCGGCCGCTCGCCGTCGCCCAGCCTCTCTCCCTCCAGATTGCTGGTTTCCCTGCGTGCTTTCCTTCCCTCGGGCAAGTGGTTTGTCCTTCGCTTTGCTGTGTGTTTGTTTGGCGCTGCGCGCACCGTGCAGCGCGGCCGGAGCTTCGGCTAACGCTACGGCTATCCCCTGGGTCTCCGTTGAAATCCCCCCCCACCGCGCATGCGCGGCTCGTCCGCGAGTTCGCTGGTAAGCGATCTTCTTTTGTTGTGTTTAATTCAACCTAACCGTTCTCCCGTTTCAGGGGCATTTATTTGTTAGGTTCACATCATTCCCATTCCTTATTGTAGGCCCTTTTACGCCCGCTTGTTTGAGGTCCGTTGTGTACGGTGCCTCCGTTTTGCCCCTACTCCCTCATTCAGCTGCGGCCCCCCTTCTCTCTCAAGCGGCCAGTTGGTGTTGGTGTAGTGGTAGCTCACTCGCCACTCACTGCACGGAAGCGCAGGATCGAACCCAGCCTGAGACGCTCACTCGAGCGTAAGGGCTTTCTCCATTGGACTGCATCCGCTCCCCCTCTATTACACAGGTGTATCCGCTTCTTTCCTATCCCTTCTTATCAAATTCCCTTTGCTCCATATTTTGTGTTCCTTTTTCCTGCATTTGAGTCCTCCTTCCTTATCCCTTTTCCCCCGACCAGTGTCCCTTCCCCTGGTCGGTTCGTAATAAGGGATCTATCAAAGTCTGCTCTTCACAACACGTTTGTGGAAGTGTATCATGGCATGAACAAAGGAGATTTCTGAGGACCTCAGAGAAAGAGTTGTTGATGCTCATCAGGCTGGAAAAGGTTACAAAACCATCTCTAAAGAGTTTGGACACCACCAATCCACAGTCAAACAGATTCTGTACAAATGGAGGAAATTGACCATTGTTACCCTCCCCAGGAGTGGTCAACCAACAAAGATCACTCCAAGAGCAAGGTGTGTAATAGTTGACGAGGTCACACAGGACCCCAGGGTAACGTCTAAGCAACTGAAGGCCTCTCTCACATTGGCTAATGTTAATGTTCATGAGTCCAACATCAGAAGAACACTGAACAACAATGTTGTGCTTGACAGGGTTGCAAGGAGAAAGCCACTGCCCTCCAAAAAGAACATTGCTGCTTGTCTGCAGTTTGTTAAAGATAACGTGGACAAACCAGAAGGCTATTGGAAGAATGTTTTGTGGATGGAAGAGACCAAAATAGAACTTTTTGGTTTAAAAGAAAAGCGTTATGTTTGGAGAAAGGAAAAAACTGCATTTCAGCATAATAACCTTATCCCATCTGTGCAAGTGGTAGTATCATGGTTTGGGCCTGTTTTGCTGCATCTGGACCAGGACGGCGTGCCGTCATTGATGGAACAATGAATTCTGTATTATATCAGAGAATTCTATAGGAAAATGTCAGAACATCTGTCCATGAACTGAATCTCAAGAAAAGGTGGGTCAAACGACCCTAAGCACACAAGCCGTTCTACCAAAGAATGATTAAAGAAGAATAAAGTTAATGGTTTGGAATGGCCAAGTTAAAGTTCCAACCTTAATTCAATTGAAATGTTGTGGAAGGACCTGAAGCGAGCAGTTAACGTGTGGAAACCCACCAACATCCCAGAATTGAAGCTGTTCTGTACGGAGGAATGGGCTAAAATTCCTCCAAGCCGGTGTGCAGGACTGATCAACAGTTACAGGATACACTTCGTTGTAGTTATTGCTGCACAGGGGGGTCTCACCAGATACTGAAAGCAAAGGTTCACATACTTTTGCCACTCACTGATATGTAATATTGGATCATTTTCCTCAACAAAATAAATGACCAAGTATAATATTTTTGTCTCATTTGTTTAACTGGGTTGTCTTTATGTACTTTTAGGACTTGTGTGAAAATCTGATGATGTTTTGTCCATATTTATGCAGAAATATATGTAATTCTAAAGGGTTGACAAACTTTCAAGCACCACTGTAGATAATAGTACACCACAGATATTTAAAGCATTTTAAAAACACATGTTAACAATACAGACATACAATAACATAACACATTAAGGAAAACTTGCATGGCCTGTTTCATGGCACTTCCATAAGGTTGGAGGTGTTCTATCCAATATATTTTAAGGGTTAATATTTTTAAAATATAATGCATAAATCCATGACATTATCCCCTCTAAAAAGCCCCCACAAAGACATACTGTATATTTAGATAGTTACAAGGAGGAAGAGTTAGATACGTCAGTGTAATGTTTTTGAATGAAGATTCAGTTGTATAACTTATCATTGTAGGCAGTGAGGGGCTGCTTCATTCCATAGGACACACACCATCTGTTTTGTTTCCATGGATCGTTCCTCTCGTGTTGATGTACTGTCTGTACTCTGTATTGCATTCGATTTTATGAAGCTGTATGACCACATTCATTGTATATAAAAACCAATAGCCACTATTAATCCATGACTTCATAAATCTACTTGGAAAATGTGGTTGGTGCACCAAATATTGGTCTAACGTTATGGATTCAGCAGGTTGTTATATTATGAACATTGGTTACATTTGGCAAAATTTTTTCTGTGCTTCATAATGATTGATAACCTAAATGACAAGTTTTATTCCTCCTTGATCAGCTAATTATATTATTATATGTGCAACATATACAGTAGAATAGCTTTGGAAAATTTTTGCTTTGGTCATTCAATTATTTTCAATTGTGTAATGCATTTAACATCAGTCACACAAATTTGAGATTTTGAGATAGTTAAACTTGTGTGTCTGCATATTTTGCCCATATACTGTAGATTTGACTAAATTCAATATTCTTACCTCGTTTCCTAAGCACATCAAGCTACATCTTATGAGGCTGATTTCATTAGGCTTAAAGCAGACCAACACCATTACGTGAAAAAGGTTCATTCTTGATAACAAGCACAATGTCAAACATTTCTTTTCACGACCAGTAGAATCACATTTTCTGGAATGAAGAATCATACTTAAATTTAATGGAACAATACCTGCCCAAATACTAACTTAGGATTAACGCTCTGAGGCTTTTTTTTTTTTTTGACTAATTTTGCTCCTATCCTTTCAGCTGGACCCATAAAGAAAGAAAAATCTTAATGTCACAGCATATAACAGCATTCTGGATAATTGTATGCTTCTAAATTTTTGTAAGCAAGCCTCATTCTGAATACTGTAGCGTTAATAGCTGGATTAAAGTTTCCCCAACTCTCTATACCCTCTGTTTAACCCTTTGTCAAGCCATAAAACTTTACGACATTTCGGAATGCAAAAAGGCCACCATCTGGACCGGATTTTTTACCCACTAAGGGATGACTCCATCAACGGTTGACTCTTTTCTCAAACCAGTGGAATTGGAGGTCTGTTTAAACAGACCTACAACCTTCGGCATCCCCAATAATAAACTAAGTCCATGTGCTAATCTTAAAAAGGGGGTTTCGACATTCAGACCCCGTTTCCTCAATTTCTCTCTGGCTGTTGCAAGAGTAACGAACCCTTTTCCTGGCGCCAGAAAGACAGCCCTGGATTTACGGACACCAAGAAACTATCAGCTTTTGTTCTAAGAGACAAACTTTAGTAATGGTATTTAAACTTTTGTTGGGAACAGATTACCTTTGCCTGAACCTCTTAATTAGATAACCCATGATATTTGCTTCATAATAAGTCTAAACACCCCTATATGTACTTCACTATTTCATACAAAGAGTGGATCAGGGACATTTTTCAAATCCACATATATAATCGTATGTATATGCATGTTACTGAGTGTCATGTATTTTCATCTCTATTTGGTTAATGTTTTAGTATAACGATCATTTTTGTACGTAATATGGTCCAGTTGTGCTATACTTGGTTATGATTAGAAATAACAGCTGTTTTTATCTACACGTATCGATCGCTCGTTTTATACTCGTTCATACTTATAAAGAACAGAAATGAAGTTCTTATTTAGAATGTACTGTTTCAGTTATTATTTGTTTAAGGAATAGCAAATGTATGTCTTGTAGTTAGAATGCTTTAACGATGTTCTAGGTTATTAATTCAAGGTGCCTTTGATCATCTGAACCTTACAACGAAGTCTGCATCTAAACTTGTAACTTTGAGGATTTTTGGTTATTATGTGATGCTTTTAATCACTTTAGATATGTAGGAATATATTAATCCAAGTTAGAATGTCTGTAACTCATGGTGAAATAAGACACAACCACGATAGGAGGGATTTACTGAGGAGTCAGCTTCTCATTGGCTAAGTAAGGGCAACTCCTTATGCCCCGCCTCCAGCCGCTTGCGATTCGGAACATTCAAAAGCAACGCGGCCCGACCGCGTGGGAGCTAGCTTCAAGTCTCGTGTGTTTGTTTTGTTCTCTTTGTTCTTCAAGTCTTTTCTTTGTCTTTTAAAGTTTCAGTTTTTCTTTTTGTCTGCCTTTTTATTCGTTTTTGCTCAAGTTTTCGCGTTTATTTTAAGTTTCCTGTGCCCAGCAGTCTTAAGTAGTTCGGTATTGCCGCATTAGAAGATAGTTGAAAGACCAGCCATCCAAGATCTGCTTCACGCTCTGCCATTCTCGTACCATACAAGTTTTCCAAGTTTTTGTTGAAGCTTGTGGTGTTAGAAACGCGTCAACTCCACCTTTATCTGTGGTCAAGATAGATCCTGAGTTGTACGCACGCAAAACGTTGAGTAATCGTGAAGCCTGCAGCCTAAACTGGGAAGTGAGCCGTTTCCAGTCACTTCAAGTCAACGTGGTCAAATCATCGGCAAGAAACCAAAGAGCTAAGCCGCTAAAAGAGGCCTTTTCGGAGCGACGGTGGGCATCGAAAGACGGATGCCAACGCTCCCCAAAATCGTGCCTTTTGGGACGGCTGGGCCAGGGTTGAATGCCCCGAACCAATCGAGTGACCTTCCAGGCGAGTACCTTTTATGGCTTTTCTGGGCCGCTGATTCTCGTATTTTGTGTTTGATCTGAAACCATGCTTCAACATAGACTTATCCATGCCTAAGTAGCTTCTACCATACTATTCACATTCAACATAATTAGGGTTACCAGTAACATTGCAACGTTGGTAATTATTGCGCGACTGATAAGTTACATAGTCATCTTGGCTTCTGATTTTTAATTACTGTGATATGTACGCTTGCCGTTATTCCCCGTTTCCCATACTGTGATATATACATGTTCACCGTCATTTTATGATTTTAACTCTGTGATACACTCGTTATTACATCAGATAGTCTGTTGGTATTGCGTTGTTTGCAATTAATAAACTTGTTTGTAAACTTTTTGAACTTACCGCTTGGTGTGAGAGAGTTTCATTCAACAAAGGTCGAGAAATATACTTTTAATTCACTATTCAGACCTAGACTGATCAATTTCTCTTTTCAACTGGTTTCCGGATCCACCAGTCCATGAAGATCCGGTGGTGCCCCGTTTTTTTTTTTATTATTAATTAAAAATTAATCCAATTAAAGTGTAGTCTTAGGTTTGCTACAATAGTGTTTTCTAAATAGATAAACACCACTTTCGGGTTTATTAGGTGAGCTTACACAGTACCAACACTCAGTGGCACACCAACCATATTGATGCATTTTGTATTTCAACATAATTGTACACAATTATTTTACTGTATCTCAGTTGTTGTTGTGTACATTTGTCAGCATACTTTACCCTGTCCACCACTGTATCGCTACTGACCACATTGTTGGGTGATAAAATTCTCAACACTGCAGTGAAACTAATATGGTACTGCTAGGGCTGTTAGTGTAGTAGTGGCATCAGTGCATCAGATGTGTTAACATTTCTGGATTTTAAAAGGGTACACTTACTGGCCACATTAGTAGACACGCTACAGCTTGTAGATTTACAGTTAGAATGTATAGGTTGTTTTATTTTATCAGTCAATGTCTGACCACAAGAAATGATTTTGACTTGACAATTGCATGGGTTTCTAACCAAATCTCCATTGAGTTATGAAATATAGATATGTTGCATGTAGTTATATCTAACTTAAGAAGCAATGCCAAGAATAACATTTGTTGCTGTCTCTTAATTAAGAAAAGATTATTAAAATGATCAAGGTTCTAATAAAATGTATTTAGTGAATTTTGTATGATTAGCTATGATGTTTGTCAGATTCCTTTCAAATTATAACTATATTTGTTCCTTGAATGTTTGCAGTTGTTATTATCCTATAAGAAAGGGAAACAAAGTCTGATTCATCTAGGTTATTCTGACAGCTGGTAGCAGAAAGTGTGTGCACATTAATTTGCTGTACATTAATACCTGTTATGTTACTGTGCCTGGTTGGGAAGAACACTACAAATGTTAATGTAGCAGCTACAGAGGATATTTATATTTGCTACACACAAGATGAAGTTAGGTTCCACGTGTATCTTATTTTTGGACATGTGAAAATATCCCCACCTTATCCGCTTTGATCTATCTGACATTTTTGCTGCTGTATAACTGTGTACTATAGTATCTGATTTTAGCTGATGTTCTATTAACATATTTATGATTGAGACATCATGAATAAATAAAATCAAATGAAAACGTTGCACAGGAATTATTTTTCAGCCTTTGGTAAATAGCAAGAGTGTACTGAAGCTGCACTGAGCAGCAATGCGATTGTGATGCCTTTGGACATTGTAGTTAGCTCATATTCTTATTTTGCACTGTTATCCTAATAGATGTAGTACATTTCCTGCATTAACCCTTGTCTGGAGGAATGGGTGTGATAACCTTACCAACAGTTAGACAGGTGAGATGTGGCATAGCCAGCAGCATCCACTAGAAATCTTTTTCATATCTCACTCCATCACTCTGTGTCCCTGGCTATGGAGCTGGGTGATTGTTGACAATTTAATTGAAGAATAGCCGAGGGAAAAAAAAAAAAGAATTAAACCTGACAGGCTGTTTGCTTCATTGTTTCTGTCTGTTTCATGCAAACAGATGCTGCTACCAGTACGTCTGATTGTGCACCTATCCATTTAAGGTCCCACTTAATGAGTCCAGGGAAATTATTTCAGACAACTTATCAAGGCTTAGATCATACCTATAATGGCGAATGAGTCATTGATTCAGCCTCTGCAAGACACTAGAGAACAGAAAGACATTCTGCTTATTGAAAGATTCTATCAACACTATTACACTGGATCTTACCACTGTTGATGTGACTTTAAAGAAACAGAAGCATTTATAATTTAAAAGGCTTATTACAGACAGCAGTTCAGCTGTGGGCTAATGATTTCATCCCTGTAGGTTTCAAATATGTTGTCTTTATCCATCTTGTATGGCATGTTATCATACTGATTACCTCCTTTGAAAACGCAATGTTTGATTTAAAGTTACAATACTGGTCTCAGACTTGCATTGACGCTCATAGTGTCTATTGGTCTATTCAGGTCCCATTATTCGGATTAGTATTTATGGGTGGCAGAGCATCAAGTACTGTAGCCCCCCAAAAAATCACTTCCTCAGCATCTCCATAATAGTTCATCACTTTTGTTTTTCTATTTTCCACATGCTTCTGTATTACATTTACATTTACAGCATTTAGCAGACGCCCTTATCCAGAGCGACTTACAATTGATACAGTCTTACAATCCAAGCAATTGTGGGTTAAGGGCCTTGCTCAAAGACCCAACTGTGGCAGTTTGGCAGAGGTGGGATTGGAACCCTGGACCTTCTGGTCCATAGTCCAGTACCTTACCCGCTAGGCTACCACAGTCCCAGTATTATATAAACAGGTTTCACTTATTTAATATCATCCATGCCTCTACATATTTTATCATGTATGGTAAATCTGTCTTTGTTAATCTGCCTAATGTTAGCATAACTTATGTTTACTGGTTTGTGTCTGTGTCTTGTCTTTTTGGCTGTTCGTGCTTTGAAACTCATCCCAACTCATCCCAAGGAGTGCAACTTGCTGCAAACTAAGGTAAGTTTCTTGGGGCATGTCATCAGTAAGGAGGGTTTGTGCACAGACCCAACCAAGTTTGATGCGGGTTTCCAGTGGCCCACGCCGATTGACATCAGGCAGTTGCAAAGCTTTTTGGGGCTGGTGTCATACTACCAGCACTCTAGGTAAAAGGGTTTGTAGACATTGCTGCCCCCACACCAGATTATGGCAAAAGGTGTGGCATTTAAGTGGTCTTGTGAGGCAAATGAGGCATTTTAGCTTCTCCGTATTGCCTTGACCACTCCGCTGATTTTAGGTCTTCTCATCCCGGGGTGTCCTTTAATCTTGGGCATTGATGCCAGTGCTTGTCCAAGCCTGAATGCAACTGTTGTGTTACATGGTGCGAGTTACTCGCAGTTGTGGCAGGACTTAAACACTATAAGGCCTATCTGCTGGGCACATCATTTACTCTCCGGACCAATCACACATCATTAACATTGCTGTTTCAATTCCAGGAAGCCCAACGGCAGATCGCCTGGTGGAGCACAGCACTGCAGGCTTATCAGTTCATGAGTTCATGACTGAGCAACATGCTGGTAAGTCACAGGCACATTCCCCAGTAAAATTGATATGTGCCCTACTAAAATCATGGCTGTAACAAGTAAATTTTATCTTGTATTACTGAAAACTACATGACATGTCACACAATTTCACTACAGGCATGACATATCCTATAATGCCCCAGCATCTTTTCAAAGGCTTAACACGCTTTTTGTCAGAGCCAGTTTCTTTTTTTTTGTTTGCATAGAGTAATGGTCCTATCCACTTATAACTAGATAGCCTACCAAAAGTACATATTAGACCACTAAATAAAAGGCATTCATTAAACTAGCAAAGGCATCAGTTACATTAGCATCAACAAAAATAATGCAACTAATAAAACAAATTCTTACAGTAAGTGTTTGTTCTTCAAATCACATTCATGGTATAGTAATGCCCATGTTTAAATGTTAAATCAGTAGATCTATTTAGTGTGTAACAGGCTTATTTTTATTGGCAAGTAGAGATGTACTGCCGTGCCGCTCTAAATGTTGTGTCTGTCCCAGTACAAAAAGTAGTAAAGAAATATCCCAGCTACAAATGATACCATACTTGGACAAAACAAAACAATGATATTACACACAGTTCAATTTGAAGCAAATAGCACTTTTAAAAATACACATTGCTACAATGAACATGTTAACTTTATTTGAATATTTGAAGACAACTGTGTGTAACTATTTGGAAACTTTCCATTAGTATTTCCAATTTGTTAGTGGTGTATCTTGCACACATTCCATTAATGCAAGATAAATATTCTCCACATCCTGGGGTCATCCATCTTACCCAAATGTTATACAGGTCCTACACAGCATGAAAACTCAGGGTCCCACTGAGCATCTATACCATTCCATGCCAAAAATCATTTTAAGGAGTTAGGAATATATTGTGATGTGAGTTTGACATTTCACCTGCATTTGTATAATATGTGAAAATTATACAAATTGGGTAAAGTCCCAGTGGGGGTGTGCAGGGAGTGGGGGTTTCTTGTAAATATTTTCACACTTATTCATTCAGTTTGGAAAATCAGCAGTCACATTGGGGTTTTGTCTTTAACCTTGAAGCTACCACCAACAGAGAGCCACTTTTGTCACTTATTAACCGTTTTTGGATGGCTTTGTGGAAGATTAATTACAGATGAGTGCACAGATTAAGAAGGTTACAAGAACACTTTATTAGACTTACGAAATGTGAACATGATGCAAAGATCAGAATAATTTTCAAGGAATGTACGGCTATGTCTTTTTAATTTTTTTATTCACAGTTGCATGCTTCTGTATATGCCACATTTTATATAGAAAACAGGGACAGGGAGACAGCTGTAGGTGCAAGTGAATGTGCTTTATTTACACAGGACATAGTGCTAATAAGAAGGCTAATGTGGTCATGGAAACTGACATGGAACAAAAACAAAGAAACAATGCTAATATTTACAGAAACACAGTGCTAACACAAACAATGAGACACAAGGCTAACAGTAAACACAGACACAGGTAAGTGGAAGACAACAGGTTAATGGCTAACACTAACATCACTAGACAATGTGCTGATACAAACACTCAGCACTAACAGAGAACCTATGCTAACATACAATACACAGTGCTAAAACACACAGACAATGCTCAAACAAATCAGACTGTATATACAAACAAATAGTGCAGAGACTAGCAAAAGGCTAGGCTAACACATACAGGACAGAAAAAACAGCAGAAACAGGAGCCAAGAAACCGGGGGGGTGTGAACAGACCAGACAAGAAAGTGAACAGGAAGAGGAGCATTCATAGGAAAGGCACAGTAGGCTGTAGTTGCACAGCCTGGTATAGAAGGGGAAAAAAGGTCTGAGGAGAGTCATGCAGGATGATGTGGCTCTGTGGCACACATCATCCTGAAACTATAGCTGTTTTATTCAATTTGATGAGTAGAAATCAATCTTGTCTAATACAGTATTGCATACAAAGTAGTTTAGCAGTTACATGCAACCAAACAAAGTGATTTGCTCAGCTAGCTACCAACACTAAATATCCTGAATCTACATTCAAAACGTGGAGAGATACTTGATGGCAAGTAAATCATAGGCTGATCTATAATTTGTATAAGTCTATAAACTGTAACAGTAATAATGAGTTATTATTTCATGGCATACTGTACCTTTCTGACTACACCCTACTGACTGTATTTGCAATATACTGTATATTCTGCTCCTGAAAAGTCCAGGAGAATAAACAACCCCTCCAGGAGGCATCAGAGGTTACATAAGGAAAGGAAAAAGGGCAAGAGAGCTCACGTACAATCCAGGCTAAGGGCTAACCCCCACAGACAATCCCTGCCACGTCTCTTCCTCTCCAACTCCCGGATATTCGTCAACAAGACGGATGAGATGCGGCTGAGAATTACTTCTCACTACATGGATAGATGTGTGAGGGTAGTCACAGAGACTTGGCTGGGTATCACAACCCCTGATGCGGCTAGCGGGCTGCTCTGTTTTCCGAGAAGACAGGAATGACAACTCCAGTAATGGTAAAGGTGCAGAAGTGTGCATATTTGTTAATAATGACTGGTATGCATACATGACATTTTTAGGATACATTGCTTCCCTGACATTGATTATCTGGCTTTGAAATGCAGACCTTTCTACATGTTGAAAGTTTTCTGCCATCTTAGCTTTTAACACGCCACCTTATGCAAATGCAAAGTTAGCTCTGGAGGAGTTATATGATGCCATTAACATCCAGCTGAATGCATATTCAGAGGAAGCTTTGGTTATAGCAGGAGACCTTAAATGTGTGCATTTAAGGGCTGTAATGCCCAAACTGCACAATAATGCATATTTCCAAAAAAAGAGACAATAATATTATTAATCAGGTTTACACCAATATCCCATGAGCATATAAAGTTGCTGCAGCTCCACACATTGGCATATCTGACTACATTTCACTAAAAATGTTTCCTTTCTATAGAGGTCTGATTTGCAGAGCACAATCAGCTATTAAAACTGTGCATGTCTGGAGTGAAAAATCCACTTTACTGCTGCAGGACTGTTTTCAGGTAAAAAACGGACTGAAAGTTATTTGCACAGAGTACAGACATGGAGGGATACAGCTCAACCATTCTGGCTCACAAAGCCTTTTGCATAGACACTGTGCACCAAGATCACCAAGGTATTTTTAAACCACAAGCCAAGTCTCTACAGAAATGTACGGTCTTTGCTCAGGACATGAGGCAATGCCTTCAGGTCAGGGGATTGCCTGGCTTACAATAATGCAGAGAGAGACATTAAGTTAAGATACTAGCAGTGTATCAAGGGCCATTTTGAAAACAACAACCATCACAGTATGTAGAGAGGTATTAAAGCCATAACAGACTACAAGAGCAACACCTCACTGACCCACAATGGTTACTATGCTTCCTGACACTGAACATTTGCATGCATTGACAACCACACCAGCAGAGTGAGAGCTCAAACAACACCACCAACCAGGAAGAAGCCTGTACACATCTTACAGTGTGATGAGGTAAAATCCATTATGAAGAAGATTGCCACCTTAGCGGGACCAGACAGCATGCAAGGCTGCACACTGAGATCATGTGCTAACCAAATAGCATGGGTGTTCACTAGGATCTATAGCCTGTCACTGCAGCAGGCTGAAGTAACCATATGCCTCGAATCCAACACTATTTTCCCTGTGCTCTAAAAGCAAGTATCTCAGTGACTATGACTTGGTTACCCTGTCACAAACTATTATGAAGTGCTTTTAGAGGGTTCTATCTCACATCAAGGCCTGCAACCTGATTGATCTGGACAGCCACCAGTATGAGTACCATGGAAACAGTTCGACAGAGGATGGCATCTTGATTGCACTTCACAGAACACTGTCCCATATCAGGGACAACAAAACAATAGACCTACTGTTTGCAAACATAAAGGCTGTGTAGAGTTCTTCACCCTTCTTCCCACTTGGTCCCATCTGATCAAAACTTGGTGTACCTTCTGCCTGTCTAAACCCCATGGTGAAACAGCCTCCAACAACAAAGTCAATGAGAAACTAGACTGAGGAGGCCATTCAGGCTCTAAAGGACTGTTATGATATCAGACCACATGAAGACCACATGAGGAAAACTTCAACAGTCTGACACACTGTATTACAGACTATGTAAATTTTTGTTTTGAGAACACTGTACCAATAAGAACTGTGAAATTCTTCTCCAAGAACAAGCCATGAGTTCCAACAACAAGCGAAGCTCAAAACCCTTCTAAATGACAAGACAAGGGAATTAAGATTGAAGGATAAAGAGGAGAGGAAGAAGATTCAAAATGAACTTAAAAGATAAGGGAATGCTAGGACAGTTAGAAGGAAAAGATGGAAAAACACATACAACAAAACATACAGTGGTGTTTGAAAGTTTGTGAACCCTTTAGAATTTTCTATATTCTGCATAAATATGACCTAAAACTTCATGAGATTTTCACACAAAAAAAGAGATAGAGTTAAACAAATGAGACAAAAATATTGTACTTGGTCATTTATTTATTGAGGAAAATGATCCAATATTACATATTAGTGAGTGGCAAAAGCGAGGTGTGGGTTTCCTCACATTAAATGCTTACTTCAGGTCCGTCCACAACATTTTGATCAGAAGGTTCTTCTGCTGGAATGCAGTGTTTTCCTTTCTCCAAACATATGTTTTATTTTTTTTTTTTATCAAAAAGTTCTATTTTGGTCTCATCCTTCCACAAAACTTTCTTCCAAAAGCCTTCTGGCTTGTCCACATGATCTTTAGCAAACTGCAGACGAGCAGCAATGTTCTTTCTTGAGAGCAGTGGCTTTCTCCTTGCAACCATACTTTGTAACATAACCATTGTTGGCAATGACAGAGGTCAAACGTTTCCTGTAAGTCTTCGCTGTTGCTAGGTAACACGGACTTTCAACTCCCTCCACAAATTTTCTATGGGGTTGAGGTCTGGAGACTGGTTCGGCCACTACAGGATCTTGAAATGCTTTTTTATGGAGCCACTCCTTCATTGCCCGAGCGGTGTGTTTGGGATCATTGTCATGCTGGAAGACCCAGCCACGTTCCATCTTCCATGCTCTCACTGATGGAAGGAGGTTTTGGCTTAAAATCTCACGATACATATCCCCATTCATTCTTCCCTGAACACGGATCAGTCGTCCTGTCCCATTTGAAAAAACAGCCCCAAAGCATGATGTTTCCACCCCCATGCTTCACAGTAGGTATGGTGTTCTTGGGATGCAACTCGGCATTCTTCTTCCTCCAAACACGACGAGTTGAGTTTTTACCAAAAAGTTCTATTTTGGTTTCATCTGACCACATCATATTCTCCCAATCCTCTTATAGATCACCCATATGCTCTCTTGCAAACTTCAGACAGGTCTGGACATGTACTGGCTTAAGCAGAGGGACACACCTGGCACTGCAGGATCCGAGTCCCTCTGGGCGTAGTGTGTTACTGATGGTAGACTTTGTTACTTTGGTCCCAGCTCTCTGCAGGTCATTCATCAGTTCCCTACGTATAGTTCTGGTATTTTTGCTCATCATTCTCATGATCATTTTGACCCCACAGGATGAGGCCTTGCATGGGGCTCCAGATCGAGGAAGATTATCAATGGACTTGTATGTCTTCCATTTTCTTACAATTGCTCCCACAGTTGATTTATTCACACCAACCTGCTTGCCTATTGTAGATTCACTCTTCCCAGCCTGCTGCAGGTCTACAATTTTCTTCCTGGTGTCCTTCAACAGCTCTTTGGTCTTGGCCATGGTTGAGTTTGGAGTCTGACTGTTAGAGGCTGTGGACAGGTGTCTTTTATACAGATAATGAGGTCAAACAGGTTCCATTAATACAGGTAACGAGTGCAGAACAGAAGAGCTTCTTAAAGAAGTAGTTACAGGTCTGTGAGAGTCACAAATCTTGCTTGTTTGTGGGTGACCAAATACTTTTTCCACCATGATTTACAATTATATTCTTTAAAAATCCTACAATGTGGTTTCCTGGATATTTGTTTCTCATTTTGACTCTCATGGTTGAAGTGTACCTATGATGAAAATTACAGACCTCTCTCATCTTTCTAAGTCAGAGAACTTACACAATCAGTGGCTGACTAAATACTTTTTTGCCCCACTGTAGCTCCCATATAAATAACAATCTTAGACTAAAGCTAGGATTATTTACTATTAGATCACTTACAAGTAAAGCAGTGATTGTATATTACTGATTTATCACTGATAAATGCTTACACGCTCTCTGTCTTACTGAAACTTAGATTAGACCGGATGAATATTTAGCCTTAAATGAAGCCTCACCTCCTGGATAAAGTCATGCTCATTGCCCTCATCCTCATGGTCGTCGGGGAGGCATAGCCACAATTTTTGACAAATATCTAGGTGTTACTGCTAAATCCCATTACAAGGCTAATTCATTTGAAATACTGATTCTTAATGTGACTGATTCATTGTTATTTAAGTCAAAACCACACTCTTTTCAGCCACCCTCCAGGTCCTTATTCAGAATTTCTTCAGGAATTTGCTTACTTTCTTTCCTGCTTAGTACTTTTGACAGGCTTTAGTTGTAGGTGATTTTAAAATTCACTTTGACAATGAGCAGGATCCACTTAAAATTGCTTTTGAGTCCTTTTTTTAAATATTAATATTAAGATAACCATGGTGTTTTCCCACAAAGTGAATTGTTTTCTGATCACTATCTCTTAGTTTTTGAGCTATCTCTAATAAATACAATCCTCTGCGTCGTTATCACACTATTACATCTGCTACTCCAGCTGCATTTATTAATAACCTACCAGACTTAAAATTCAATATTCCTATGGATCCCAATCATCTTGAGCCTGTAAACGAACATTTAGAATGTGTGTTTTGCTCAACCTTCGATATAGTTGCTCCTGCTAGGGTCAAACATATTGGAGGAAAAAAGGTTAGCACATACCTAAAAGTAAACAATGCAGAGTATAGAATGTAAGTGGTGACATAGTAATTGGAGATATTTAAGATTGCTTGGAGAGATAGTATGGCAGAGTATAAGCATCCCCTCACTAAAGCTAAAGCTTGATATTTTTCTTCAATCATAGAGAAAATAAGAATAATCCTAGATTTCTCTTTAATGCAGGCTTTAGTTTAATAAAACAAAACACCTTACAGAAAGTGACTCTAATGTTCTGCTTAATTTTAACAGTAATGATTTCATGACTTTCTTTAATGATAAGATAGAAAACATTAAACATAAAACTTGATGCTCATCACATCACACAACTAATCTACAACCTTCCAGATACAGCACTAGTGTAGATGTTTAAGTAGCTGTAAAATAAAATAAAAAACTAGAAGGATGTGTTTCTTTTCTTGTTCTGTTAGATTTAAGTGCAGCATTTGACACTATAGATCACAATGTTTTACTGAATAGACTAGATTATACGTAGAGGATCGGCACTTTCTTGGTTTAAATTCTACTTGACCGACCGGTACCAGTTTGTTTATATAAATAATCTATGCTCTAAGCTCTCAGAATTGATGTATAGCATGCCTCAGGCCTCTGTGTTTGGCCCACTATTATTCTGTCTGTACATGCTGCTACTAGGCTCAATTATTCATAAATATGGCATTAGTTTTGACTGCTAAGCTGTACATATCAGACAAAGCAAATTATGGCCTTACAATCAGCAAAACTGAGGGTCGAGTAAAGGAAATAAAAGATTGGATGTCATTTAATTTTCTCTTACTTAACTCCGATAAAACTGAGGTTTTATTAGTGGGACCCAAGGCCGTGAGAGACAGGTTTGCTACATCTATCCTAAATCTAGATGGCTGTTCAGTATTGGCCATTCCATCTGTAAAAAAAAATTGGTGCCATATTTGATTCAGATCTCTCCTTTGATGTGCACATTAGCAACATCACTCGAATTGCTTTCTTTCAATTACGTAATATTGCTAAACTTGGACATATCCTCTCTTTTAATGATGCGGAGAAACTGGTTCATAAATTGATGGGTGTTTATCTAAACGACAGACTGGACTGATGTAACAATCTGAACTGAACAGTCTTGTACTCCATGTGCTGAGAAGACTGAGTTCCTTTGGTGTTTGCTGTTGAGAGTATTTTATAACACTGTGGTAACATCAGCTATCTCCTATGCTGTGGTGTGTTGTGGAAATGGAATCTTGGAATCTTGGAGAGGGACATAATAAGACTAAACAAGCTGGTTAAGAGAGCGAGCTCTGTCTTAGACTTTCATCTCAAATCCATAGAGGAGGTGAGAGAGATGAGGGTAATAGCCAAGTTGACATCCATCCTGGACAACACCTCTCATTCACTACCCATTCAAACAGTTTGTAGGGGCTTTAAGCAACTCCTTCAGCAACAGAATCCTCCCCCCTCTGTTTAGGAGTGCTATAGCAGGTCCTTTTTCCCATCAGTGATGAGACTCAACAACAACTAAAAACAAAAATGATCACCATGGAGTTCAGGAGAATAACCTCTCGACCACACATAATTGGTAAGGAGGTGGAAAGTATCAGTGACAAAAATTCCTGGGACTCAACACCACAAAGGATCTGATGCAGAATGTTAACACCTCCCACAGGCTCGGCAAAGCTTAAAAAAGCCAAACTCCCCCTTTCAGCTCTCAGTGAAATTCTACAATGAGCATTCTCTGCTACTGCATCACTGTGTGCTACACCAGCTGCACTGCAGAGAACCAGAGAGATGTGGCCCAGATAGTTAAGATTGTGGGAATCAAGCTCCCAAATCTGAACATAATTTATGCTAGCTACCTACATAACAGGGCTAGCAACATTATTAAGGCCTCAACCCACCCAGGCCACAGGCTGTTTATTCACACCCATCAGGCAAAATATACAGGAGCATCAGAACATGCACCAACAGACTGATGAATAGCTTCTTCCCCAGAGCTGTAGCCTCTATTACACCTCTCACCCCACACCCATAGTTGCAGAACACTTAAGACAACAAACAAACCAGCGTGTCTCCCCCCTTCCCCAAGCTGCGGCTAACACACTGAATGAACACTTTACATCCATGATTGTAAATACAATTATTACAATATGTGCTATACCTGCTTTTTGACACTGTTTACACTCTCCATATTCACTGTACATGACCCTGTCCTGAAAATGTTTCTATATTTTTTATTTCTGTTATTATTTGTATTTTTTATTGTTATATACTGCCTTTATTACTATCCATGTCATATACTATGGTTCTTGTTTTTGTTCCTATTTTATTTTTTAAATAACAGCATGTATGCTGACATATCAACCTTTTGTTTAATGTATTTGGGCATACTATTGAAATATTCTAATGATGCAAATTTTGATACTTATGCATATTATGTAAATCAGGATAAAATAGTTTATTCTGCATATTTAGTAAATAGGAATAAATGAATACTTACATAAATAGATGTGTTACTTGTATAAGTGAAATATGTATGTCCAAAAAGTGTATACAATGGTACACAAAATCTACAGATACTAATATATATAATAATATATATAGATACTAATCTAAGATGATACTAATGTGTTATCTGACATGTATCCATGTTTAATAAATAAGTAAATACATAAAAACAGGGGAAGCGCATAGGTTTAGGTTTGTACTGTATACAAGGTATGAATAACTAAATTCCTGAAGAGTTTTCAGGTGCTTTTTCATGCTGCAAACCTTCTGTTTTACCACATCCTAAAGTTGTTATCGGACTCAGATCCAGTGAGTGGGATGGCCCCTGAAAAACACTCAATTCTTTGTTATGTTCACGATAGCAATTTGGGATGAGTTTTTTCTGTGTAATGTAGTGCATTATCATGTGGAAAGTGGTCAGTAAAAGGTAGATGGGTAAGTTGTGGCCATGAAGGGATAGACATTGTTATCAGCAATACTCAAATAGGCTGTGGCATTCAAGCAATGAATGACTCAGTGTGCCAAGTAAACTCTTCCAACACCATTGCCCCAACTCCAGTATACTGGAATGTTGACACAAGGCAGGTTGGGTCCATGGATTAATTCTGTTCATGCAAAATTCGAATTCCCCTCATCCCCCATCTGCATGGCTTGGTAGAAAGCAAGGTTCATTAGACAAGTCTACATTTTCCAATTTTCGAATCTGTGTCCTGTTCTTGCTTGTCATACGTGGAACCCAATGTGGTCTACTGGTGTGATACCTCAAGGTTTGATGTGTTGACACTTTTCTGTTCACCACAATTGTAAAGAGTGGTTATCTGAGTTATTGTAACCTTTTGGTCAGCTCAAACCATTCTTGCCATTCTCCAATGACCTTTCTTATCAGCAAGGCATTTCCATCCACATTACTATGGACTGTATGATTTTCTTTGTTGCACCATCTGAGTATACCCTAAGGACTGTTGTGAATCAAAATACCAAAAGTATCAGCAGTTATATAAATGCTCAAAACAATCCATTTGACACCAATTGTAATATCATGGTATTTTTTTTTTATTCATTATAATGGTTGATGTGAACAGTACCTGAAGATGCTGGCCTGTTCAACTGCGCATCACGTGTCAGAAACTCAATGCATTTAGGCATGTACACATGGTCAAGATGACCTGTTGAAGTTCAAACTCAGCAGAATTGGGAAGAAAGGTGACTTTAGTGCCAGCAACCATGGCAAATTCAGCAACTTGGTCTGAGTATTTCAGAAACTGCTGATATAGTGTGATTTTCATGCACAGCCATATTTAGGGTTTAGAGAGAATAGTGCAAAAAAGAGGAAATATTTAGTGAGTAGCAGCTCTCTTGACAAAAGTGCATTGGTGATGCCAAAGGTCAGAGGAGAATGGCTAAACTGGGCCATTTGCTAAATGTGAAATAATAAAAAAATGGATTAAGGAAAATGATCCCATTTATTATTAGAATATTATTATTATTATTATTATTATTAGTAGTAGTAGTAGTAGTAGTAGTAGTATTAGAATAAAAATAAATACAGTGGTGTTTGAAAGTTTGTGAACCCTTTAGATTTTCTATATTTCTGCATAAATATGAACTAAAACATCATCAGATTTTCACAGAAGTCCTAAAAGTACATAAAGAGAACCCAGTTTAAAAAAATGAGACAAAAATGTTATGCTTTGTCATTTATTTATTGTTGAAAATTATCCAATATTACATATTAGTGAGTGGCAAAAGTATGTGAACCCCCTATTATTAGCTGTTAATTTAAAGGTGAAATTGGAGTCAGGTGTTTTCAATCAATGGGATGACAATCAGGTGTGAGTGGGCACCCTGTTTTATTTAAAGAACAGGGATCTATCAAAGTCTGCTCTTCACAAAACATGTTTGTGGAAGTGTATCAGGGCACAATGAAAGGAGATTTCTAAGGAGCTCAGAAAAAGAGTTGTTGATGCTCATTAGGCTGGAAAAGGCTACAAAACCATCACTAAAAGAGTTTGGACTCCACCAATCCACAGTCAGACAGATTGTGTACAAATGGAGAAAATGCAAGACCATTGTTACTCCCCAGGAGTGGTCGATGAACAATGATCACTCCAAGAGCAAGGCGTGTAATAGTTGGCGAGGTCACAAAGGACCCCAGGGTAATTTCTAAGCAACTGAAGGCCTCTCTCACATTGGCAAATGATAATGTTCATGAGTCCACCATCAGATGAATACTGAACAACAATGGTGTGCATTGCAGGGTTGCAAGGAGAAAGCCACTGCTCTCCAAAAAGAACATTTATGCTTGTCTGCAGTTTGCTAAAGATCACATGGACAAGCCAGAAGGCTATTGGAAGAATGTTTTGTGGACGGATGAGACCAAAATAGAACTTTTTGGTTTAAAAGGAAAGCGTTATGTTTGGAGAAAGGAAAACACTGCATTCCAGCATAAGAACCTTATCCCATCTGTGAAACATGGTGGTGATAGAATCATGGGTGGGGCCTGTTTGCATCTGGACCAGGACGGCTTGCCATCATTGATGAAACAATGAATTCGGAATTATATCAAAGAATTCTAGAGGAAAATGTCAGGACATCTGTCCATGAACTGAACCTCAAGAGAAGGTGGGTCATGCAGCAAGACAACGACCCTAAGCACACAAGCCGTTCTACCAAAGAATGATTAAAGAAGAATAAAGTTAATGTTTTGGAATGGCCAAGTCAAAGCCCTGACCTTAATCCAATCAAATCCAATCAGGTACTGTTGTGGAAGGACCTGAAGTGAGCAGTTAATGTGAGGAAACCCACCAACATCCCAGAGCTGAAGCTGTTCTGTACAGAGGAATGGGCTAAAATTCCTCCAAGCCGTTGTGCAGGACTGATCAACAGTTACAGGAAACGTTTAGTTGCAGTTATTGCTGCAACTGTCAAGCACCACTGTATTAACCATCTCTGAAGAGTTTGGACTGCACTAATTAAAGACCATTATTCACTTCTTCCAGGAGCGCTTGATCAACAAACATCACTCAAAGATGTAATTAAGGTCACAAAGGAACTTAGGATAAATTTGAGAACTTGAATTGTATTATAAATACATTTTCTGGACATATGAGTAAAAATAAAACTTTTTGGAAAACACAGCACTCCAGCATAAGAACCTTATCGGGGGAAATGGTGGTGGTAATGTCATGGTTTGGGTGTGTTTTGCTGTAACTGGGCCAGGCTGGTTTGCCAATTAATTGTAATTTTATCAGCAAATTCCAAAATCTGAATCCAAAAGAAATGTTGGGTTAAAAGGACCTGAAGTGAGCAGTTCATGTGTGAAAACCCATCTACATCCCATAGCTGAAGCTATTTTGTATGAAGGAAAGGGTTAATATTCCATCACGATCGATGTACAGGACTGAACAACAGCTGCTTGCTCTGTTGCAGTGATTGCTGCACAAGCGAGTCACACCAGATACTGAAAGCATTAGGAGGCGCACAGTTCCGCAGCCTGACACTGGAGGGCAGCGCCGTGGAAAACGTGCTGGTACTAGGACGGCAGGAGGCATAAGCTTGACTTTGTCGGTGCCATTTTAGTTTGCTGATAAATGACACATGTTTGCAGCATTTAGTTTTTCCCCTCATTTTTAGCGACATCCTTATTTTGAGTCCATATATGTACATATATGTATGTCAAGATGGCGGCGTGCACAGTCGCAGCGGCTCGACGCTCTCCAATACGGTGCTTTTTTTGTGTGTTTTTGTTTATTTGTTTGTTCGCTAATGTCGTGTTAAGTACCGCAAATCCTACCTACAGCCGACAGGATCTTCTTAAGATTGGATTACCGAAGAATCGGGCTGTTACAAGTGAATTTCTGCACTCACACAGCATACCGGAGGAGATAGCCAGGACACCCGGCACTCCATGGTTTGTTGTTGGCTCCGGCAAGCGGAGGAAGCGGAGGAGACACAGGAAACAAAAGCGGGGATGTCGGTCTGGCAGAATGGCTAGGCTAAAGAAACAACCTCACAAACCACCACTACCCAGCGTTTTCCTCGCCAACGCCAGATCCATCACCAACAAATTGGACGAATTGAATCTGCTGATCTCCACAAACAAATTCATTGAGGACTGCTGCATTTTGGTAATTACGGAAACATGGCTACAGTCGCTCGTCCCGGATGTAGCCATTGAGCTAACAGGCAGCACTGCATTTCGCTTTGACAGAAACAAAGACTCTGGTAAAACAAAAGGAGGGGGGTTATGCATTTACGTACATAACTGGTGCACCAATATCAAAATCACTGATAGACATTGCTCTTCTGATTTGGAGTACCTAACAGTTAAATGTAGACCTTTTAACCTTCCTTTTTACCTTTTTACCTTCTGTGCGAGTTTACCGTTGTCATGGTAACCGCTGTTTATATTCCACCCGATGCTAACGCTAGCATAGCGCTAGGCTACCTGCTCAGTGCTATTAATTCACAACAGAATAGCTATCCTGATGCAGCACACATAATAGCTGGTGACTTTAACCATGCTGATTTAAAGACAGTTCTCCCGAAATTCTACCAACACATTAAATGTGCTACCAGGGGAAAAAATATACTAGATAAGGTGTACTCAAATACATATTTCACTTTGCCAACAACGACCCACGACAAGTATGGCGGGGCATCCAGCACATGACCAATCACAAGACCAGGAACTGCACTATGGTTGAAGGTGACGCCTCACTGCCACAGGAGCTCAACTGTTTTTTCGCTCGCTACGATGTAAAAGCAGCAGAGACAGACACAAGACCTCCACCAGTCTCCAACAACAACATCCTCACAGTGCAGGAACATGAGGTGAGACGTGTGCTGAGAGCAGTGAACCCCAGGAAAGCTCCTGGTCCTGATGGTGTGACAGGAAGGGTGCTGAAGGTATGTGCAGACCAGCTCTCTGTGGTCTTCACTAAAATCTTCAACCTGTCCCTTTCCCAATTCGTCATACCAAGCTGTCTGAAGTCTGCTACCATCATACCACTGCCAAAAAGGACTAACATCAGTGAACATAACGACTATCGCCGGGTGGCACTCACTCCAGTCATTATTAAGTGCTTTGAAAAACTGGTTATCCATCAAATCAGAGCTGTCCTCCCACCAACCTTCGATCCACACCAGCAAACAGATCCACCGAAGATGCCATCACCACTGCTCTTCACACAGCACTCACTCACCTGGAACACCAGGGGAGCTATGTGAGGATGCTTTTCATAGACTTTAGTTCGGCCTTCAATACAGTCATACCGAGCAGACTGGTGATCAAACTCGCAAATCTTGGATTTTCTCAACCCACCTGCCACTGGATTAAGGACTTTCTGACCAACCGCACCCAGTCTGTTAGATTAGGCCGCCTTCATTCTTCCAACATCACACTTAGCACTGGTGTTCCTCAGGGATGCGTGCTAAGCCCACTTCTTTATGCTCCTTACACTAACGACTGTGCCCCCACCCACTCCAGTAACACCATCATCAAGTTTGCGGACGACACAAATGTGGTTGGACTTATCTCGGGCAGAGACGAGACCGCATACAGGGATGAAGTTCAAGGGCTGTCTGAGTGGTGTTTAGAGAACAATCTCACCCTGAACTCCTCAAAAACGAAAGAACTAATAATTGATTTTAGAAAAAAGCGTGCAGACCCTGCACCTTTGATCATTAATGGAGACTGCGTGGAAATAGTCCATTCCTTCAGATTCCTGGGCACACACATCTCTGAAGACATCTCCTGGACCACCAACATCACGGCAGTAGTGAAGAAGGCACAGCAGAGACTCTACTTCCTGAGAATTCTCAGGAAAAACAACATTCAGGAGAAGCTGCTGGTGTCCTACTACCACTCTACCATCAAGAGTGTGCTGACTTACTGCATATCGACGTGGTATAGCAGCTGCTCAGCAGCAGAAAGGAGATCTCTTCAGAGGGTCATCAACACTGCCCAGAAGTTCATCGGCTGTCCGCTATCCAGGCTGAAGGACCTTTTCTGCTCTCGCTGTCTCAGCAGAGCAGTCAACATACTAAAAGATCCGTCTCACCCTGGAAATCACCTGTTTGACCTGCTGCCCTCTGGAAAACGCTTCAGGTCTATCACAGCCCGGACAAATGGACTCAAAAACAGTTTTTACCCCAGAGCCATACAGGAACTGAACACTTCCAAACAATACACTAACAACTGACTCTTATAAAAACACTGGAAAGTAACATTAAACAACATTACTCTGACCTTACTTATATTCATATTTATAATGACTGCACTACTGTGTTTTCACCTTAGATCAGAACAATTGTTCTGTGCAATGTATAAAGCCACTCAGGGCATGTGCAATACCCAACTACTACCTCACTGCTGTTTTTAATAACATTCTACTGGAATGTATATCTGTATATAATTTTTCTGCTTCTAGTGTTAATTATTGTATATGTAAGCATCGTAGGATTGTTACTCAATTTCGTTGTACACAGTGCAATGACAATAAAGGCGTCTTATCTTATCTTGTATCTCTGGATCAACCACACAGCCCATCTAACTGAACCTGGGTCTGCCTCTGCCAAGCCCTGACAGAAAGCAAAGGTTCACATTATTTTGCCACTCACTGTTATGTAATATTTGATAATTTACCCCAATAAATAAATTACTAAGTATAATATTTTTGTTTCTTCTGTTTAATTGGGTTCTCTTTAATTTTATAATTTGTTTAGGTCATATTATTCAGGTCATAAGTTTCAAGCTCCGCTGTAGCTATGATGGCTGAATAAGGTCACAGGCATGCAGGAGGATCCTCTAATACATGTCATCAATCACTTCTTTGCACTGGCCCACCATTGCTGTACACATTCTACTTTGATACAGTGGAGCTGCAGATAGATGCGTTGCCTGATCTGAAAAAAACAACAACAACAAAAAAAAAACAACAAAACACTTTTTACATAATAAGACATCATTGTTATTGTTTTATCTTAGTAAATTTTAATTACTGTAAACTCTAAATATTAAGTGCTACATTTGTGTGTTCTGCACTGGTGTGGATTTAATGAAGTTTGTGAAGTTACTCATATACAGGAGCTGATCTATGATTTATTGATTGACAGCTAGTTATGAGGGTCCCTCTGCGAGGCCGACCAGTCATAATAAAGAGAAGCTGTGCATACAGCTAGAGCAAACAAAATGCATACTGTCCAATAAATGCTGAACATGTTTTGTCTTCTGCACAAAACACAATCACCCACACTCCATTCACTGCCAGTGAAGCTTGTGTGACTCAAAATGGCATGTTAAAATTAGTTTGTCCAATGAGCTTCAATCTTTCACCCTATCTAAACAATGTGTATGTACACCCTCTGAGTTCAAAACAGATTTTCATGCAGGCTGCACTGTAGGCCTAGGAGTAGACGGAGTCTGCGTATCACAAATGAAATGTGTGACATTGATATTGCAAATATTTCATCTAAATTTCATAATTCCACTAAGATTAATGAATAACCTTCAGTAACATTTCATTGCTGCATTTAAATGAATTTGTAGGGGAAGCTGGGCTTTCTGTGCAGTCTTAATGCACCCACCTGTATAATAAATGTACCAAATATACTGTAAGTACTGAGCGACTGCATGTTTTGAAACAGAAAGCAGCATTATAAAAGTTCCTAGTGCTGGCAGTATGTCTAGAACTATAGGAACTGGTTAAATACCTAAAGCAATAAATGTTCTTTTTAATAATGGTGTACCACTAGGAGGTAAACCTTACATCTAGTAATAAACAACATGCTTGGTATCAACAGTTCAGGCTGCTGCTGGTGGTTTAAAGGTGTGGGGGATATTTACTTGGCACACTTTGGGCCCCTTGATATCTGAGTACCGTTTAAATGCAACAGCCTATCCGAGTATTGTTGCTGACCATGTCCATCCCTTTATGACCACAGTGTACCCATCTTCTAACTGCCATGTCACAAAGCTCAAATCGTCTCAAACTGGATTCTTGAACATGGCAATTAGTTCACTGTACTCACATGGCCTTCACAGTTACCAGATCTCCATCCAAGAGAGAATCTTTGGGATGCGGTGGAACAGGAGACTTGGATGTTATGGATGTAGATATCTGCAACAGTTGTTCGAGGCTATCGTGTTAATATGGACCAAAATCTGTCAGGAATGTTTCCACCACCTAGTTGAATCTATACCTTGAAGAGATAAAGGCAGTTCTAAAGGCAAGAGGGGTTCCAACCTGATACTAGCAAGGTGTACCTAATAAAGTGTGTAAACATATACTGTTTGTATATGTGGGGAACTAAGGTCCCATCAGCTGTTTGTGAAATGTCTGCTGACATGGATGAAAATAAATGGATGAACTCACTGAACTGGTAAAAGTTGACTCTGATTACTATAACACAAGCTTGTTTTGTTTCACTGAAACTTGGTTGGCTGATGATATCTCAGTGACTTAAGATATATTTACACTGATACATTCTGTACAGGACAGTAGAAAAACAAGAAAATCAGTTACAAAAACAATCAATAACAAATAAATCAGTAGCAAGCCCTGGGTTACCACAGAACTGAAACAGTGTCTCAGCTTCATAAAACTTGCATTTACTGTATATAGGAAGGCAGGAAATGTGTCAACAGGAGTGACCCCTATAGGATTTCCATCCTCTCCAATTATCTGGTATAGTGGCACCAGCTGTTCTTAAATGCCAGCTTCATCTTCAGGACATGGTATGAGTCAACTTTGATCCCCATTCCACAAAATCCCCATGTCAAGGCCATGAATGATTTCAGGCATGCATGAGGAAGCTTGACACCATGGTGCTTAACACCATGGTGGGTGAGAGTCTAGATCCATCCCCTTACAGTCAAAACAGGGAGTTGACCTAACCCTCCTGACACAGTGGCTAGGCACACTGACTCCCCAAATCCATAAGTCAGGATTATATTCATGGACTCATCTGCTTTTAATACATTAAACACAAAAAGACTTCTGCAATGCCCCAGGGATCATTATGAGATAGACAAGAAAGTCTTTTGAAAACTTGAATTCCTCATATAATACACACACAAGTTTCAATCACTATAAGGGCTTTCCACTGACAGAATATTACTGTAGATAATTAATGCTACTCCTACACCTAACCGAGCGGCTCATTGGGTAGCAGCGCAGCTTCACAGCAAGAAGGTCCTGGGCTCAATATCAAGGTGGAGCGGCCTAGGTCCTTCCTGTGTGCAGTCTGCATGTCCTCCCCGTGTCTGCGTGGGTTAACTGCAGGTATTCCGATTTCCTTCCACAGTCCAAAGACAAGCGTTGGGTTAACTGATTATGCTAAATTGTCATCGACTTGATTGTGTGTATATGTATATATGTGACTAGTCTTGATGTGACTTTGTGTATAGATGTAACCTTGTTTGTGTTGCTGAAATTGCCACTGATGCTGATAGTAACATTACTTTCATTTGATTTCAGACGAAATCCTTGTGGGCATCAGCAAAATGTCCCACCAGTGAATAAAATGTCAGATGCTGATATACAAATTGACTGCACGCACACACAAGCCATGCAGCTTTAAGTTTGAAGTTTTTTAAAGTGCTCCTGACATAAATTTGTTAACAATTTTGACATTATAGTCTTTTATATATTTCATTTAATTTTAGTTTACTAAATTACCAGTTTATATTACATGCCAATATTATTGGTTTAATTTTGATTTTAATTTCATTATTATTATGCAATATTATTATTTTTGCAAAACAATAGATACTGTATATCAGCCTGCTTTTGAATGCAATTTGTTTAACAGGCTATTCATATTCGTTAACTTCTTTATGAATACCAAGGTGTGATACAGCACTATGATCGACTGCCTTGCACTATGCCTGAGCACGATTGTCCCCCCTCTTGCTCCTCTTGCACTCATGTTGTGCTTAACATTCTGGGCCTGAGCATGCTTACATCATCACGATGTGGCTTTTTAAGGTGGAGAAAGATACACTTGCACATCACAATGGACTTCATGGTTGTATTTACTTTGTGGCATTTTGTTCAGCTGTCTCATATGCCTAATAGATTTATTGATTATGCAAAACAATGTACATATACATCTGCACATATAAGAATATTTTGTAGAGGAAGCTGGACTACTAATAACTGATATCATATTCATGTTCCATGCTCGGGCATGGATAGTGATCACACTAGTCAAATGGAATGGATTATGAGGTCAAACATGCAGAGTACAAACCAGACTCTTCTGGTACATCCAGCATGGTTCTTACATGAAAATATTGTCTTGGGTTCCAGTTGTCATGACTCTCTTATACAGACTCTTAGTTGTCTACATAATGCTATTTCTTACACAACCTGTATCTGACTGTGTTGTAACCCATGCCACTGACTAAGACTCTTACCAAGGCTTGAATAAAATTATAGGGTTTTTTTTAACTACCAATTATTCCCTCTCGATATAAGAACCTGTAAATGGTGCAACAAACAGTATCATGCTTGTTTTTTTATTGTCCTTACTTTTTCCAATAATAATTAAATGGGTAAGAAAAGCTTTTAACTAAAAGCTCGGAACTGGGAGCACTGGTTAAATGTGCAGGATGGGCCACATGAATTACAGTAATATATGGACAAATGATTATTTTTGTAATATTAGTCCACTTCCATACTAGGAAATACTCTTGTGAACACAAACATCCTTTAATATAAGCTCAACAGACAAAAAAATTAGTCAGCCGTGACTGAACCGTAAATACCTCCACAAGCAGGAATAACAGCTGTAATCCGACTTGGCATGAACCGGACAAGTTTCTGGATGTAGGCAACATCAACGTTCAGCCACCCGTGCATCAAATAATTGTGCAGTTCAACCAGATTTCATGGATGCCTTTCCTGGCGTCTTATTCGTTATTCCAGGTAGTCCCACTTATTTTGAAGAGGATTCACATCTGAGGATTTTGCAGATCAGTCCAGATGTGTGACTGCCCCTGAATGTTCATCTTGCCAGTCTGTCATATTTGCAGTCCTGTGAACACAAGGTTTGTCATCTTGGAATATAGGTATATAAATGTTATGTTCCTTGATAAAATAATGAGCAAAAGGAAAAACCTGGTTGTCCAGCAGCTCAGTGTAGGCACTGTGGTTTAAATTTACTGTCACCTCAGCTAAAGCACCCATTTTCATGTAGTTAAAACACCCCAGAACATCACAGAACCTCCTCCAACTTGCATGCAGTCCTCATTGAAGGTTTCCTGAGGTTTTTCGATGAACATGTCACCTAGTATCATTTACATACAGGCAGAAATGAGATTCATCTGGCCAGAGAACATGTTTCCAGTCATGGACATTCCAATTTTGTGTCTTTTCACCCACTGTAACTGCGCAACTTTGTGAACAGAGGTGAGCAAAAGCCTCTTGCATACCACTCTGCTCCGTATTTTCATGGTATGCAGTTCCCTGTGAAATGTTTATTCATAAATTGGTTGTGAAGGACCTGTGTTGACCTCTAGAAGCAAGTCTTGCCTGGAAGCTAATCAATTTCTATTCACAAGCAGTGAAACAAGACGGTGGTCGCTGTCCACCAGTTAGTTTTTCGGCCACAATTCTGATGAGAATTTCCTTGTGTTGTTTGTTTGTTTATTTAACGTTGCTATCAGCATCTGTGGAAACTTCAGCGACACCCACAAGGTTACATCAAGACTAATCATATATAACTGTATACACTCAAGTCAATGATAATTTAGCATAATCAATTAACTCAACACACATGTCTTTGGACTGTAGATGGAAACCAGAGTACCCAGAGTAAACCCATGCAGACACGGGGAGGACCCATGCCACTCCACCGGGAGAATGTATCCAGGCCTTTCTTCTTGTGAGGCCGCAGTGCTATTCACTGAGCCACCGTCTCGCCCCAATTTCCTGTACATTGGGAATTTTGCTGCTGGTAGACCCATATGACCCATATGATCTGTAATATACAGATCTGTGTACGTACCATAATATAATATACATGAAAATTAGTATTTTAAGAGAATATGATCTCATCATAGTTGACACATATAATTACTCCATGGTAGTTTATGGCATCACTTATAGTATCTTTAGTTTTGTAAAGAAATTCATTCATTAATTTTTAGCTTAATTCATTTCAGAACTGGCAGCAAAGGCCACAAAGTGGGAACCAACTCATCGCAGGACATACACACTCCTTCTGAGACACTTTAAATACACCATTTGACCTAAGATGTGTTGTGAATGTGGGAGGAAACTGGAGTATTCTGAGGAAACCAACAAAGACATGGGGAGAACATGCAGACTCCACACAGGAGGAGTCCCGGCTGGGATTCAAACCCGGGATCTCTGGAGCTGTGTTGCAACAGTACTGACCACTGAACCATCGTGCCTTTGTTTAAAAAAAAAAAAAAAAAAAAAACAAACAAAAAAAAAGTTACAAACATACAAAAATCATTCTGTCTGCCATTCTCAAGCTAGAATTCTCAAACCAGACAATCTGGAACACACAATCAAAATAACTGAGATTACCTGAGATCCCCAGTCTTATTGCTGATATGAACATTACCTGAACCTGCTGGCTTGTAGTTTATGATTTATGCAGTGAATTGTTGCCACATGATTGACTGATGAGTAGGTATGCATGTGTTCCTAATAAAGTGCTTATTTAGTATATAGCCACTATTATTCATATCACTGTTCTGACATGATGTCCAACCCCTCCAATTACTAACATTGTGCAAGTGCTGGGACCTAATCATTTACAAATTAAGCACTGCTTAAAACCCTCAAGAGCTCATGGTGTGAAGGGTGTCTGCTAAATGTAATAAATGCTGCCGCCTTCTTTTAAGTGAGTAGAAACAAGTGAGCTTTACATGAGCTGTCAATAAATACACCTCCCTCTTACATCTACTTGCAGTAAAACATTTATGCACTGAAATACACTGACAACTTAATCAGTATCTTTCAGATATTTGTGTTATGTATTAGAATATTTAGCGCTTATCTGAAGGAAACACATGGTCTGAATAGGAAGAAATGAAGCATGAAAAAAGTGGGATTGAAAATTGTAATTTGAATGGTGATACTAGATAATGAGAGGAGACATAAAATTGCTTTCCACTTCTATCTATGAGAATCCTGGTCTCATTTCATTGTGATTTATTATTTTGTGGAGACTCATTTTAATTTGAAGAGTTACCTTTTTGCTCCTTGGCATAACAGAGATTTTATGAGAGCACTAGAGTATAATGCTGCACTAAACCACTTTTGTAAATGGGCAGAACAAATGTTAGCACCAACCAGAATTCCAACCAGCAATTTCATTCATAGGAGTCCACATTTAATTGGATTTCATAGGAATGATTTTAAAAGAAGTGCTATAGTTAGAAAAACATTATTTCCAATTGTAAGCCCATGTTGCTTGTATAGTAGTGTCACATTAGCCTATACCGTATAGGCTTTCTCATTCGTTCGTTCATTCATTTTCTATACTAGCTTAATCCAGTGTAGAGTTATGGGGCCAAGGTCTAACTGACAGCACAGTAAAAGGCTGGAACCAACCATGGAGAGACTGCCAGTTAGTGCTGGGCAGTATACCGGTTCAACCAATACACCGGTGTCAATTTCCCATATGGTATGCATTTTTCGTATACCTCCATACGGTGCATAGCAGAAACACAGCTCTAATGCTTCAAATTATATAACATTTTTCACCGCTACAAGTGCTGCTGACCACTGATGTCATTCTGAGTAGAACGACATCACATACTGGGTAAAACTTGCTAGCTAGCCAGGTAGCATAACATATACCACAAACTAGAAATGGTCTGTTAACAGCTGGGAAAGCCTTCATCAGATTAAAGAACATAACACAGAAATGGGTTATAAACAAGTGAGATTGGAGATAACAACATTATGAACGCAAGAGCCCGGCACAAGCCAGCAGCCCCTACTTCTTGTTTTTAAGCAATGGAGCATTTGGTGACCACCACCAGCCAAAAAAAACCAAAGCAAAACAAAACCAAAAAATGTGATATACCATTAAAACGGTGAGTCCTTAAAAATACCGTGACACAAATTTTTGGTAATATCACCAGCACTGCTGCCAGTCCATAGTTTCTATTACAAAGCCATTAATCCCCACACTAAACTAAAAGACACACACAATCACTCACACTGGGACACATACAATTGCAATTGTGGGTTAAGGGACTTGCTCAAGGACTCAAAAGTAGCAGCTTGGCAGAAGTGGGATTTGAACTCTGGACCCTCTGGGCCATAGTCCAATACCTTACCCGCTAGGTCACCACAGTCCCACAGTTTTGTATTTTTTTCACACTTGGCAAGTTTGGTTCGATCAAAACAAACCCTTGTGTGAAAGTTCCATTAGTGCAGTTCATTCATGAAAAAGTCTGAATGCTGCCATCGAACATTGGTGCGCATCAAACAATCATACTGAGACCCCCTGAATAGGTGGGTCTCAGTATGCTTCCTAATGAACTCTTGTGCAGATCAATTGACGTATAAATAAATCATGGACCAAAGAAGCATAAACAAACCAAATACAGGGGGTGAAATTACAAGAAGCAGCTCTTAAATAAGCAATGTAACATAGCGTATTTAAGCTGATATAATAGTTATCAAGCAAATGTAATTATGTTAAAGAATTGTACTTTATTCTTTAATTCCATGGGACAGAATACTCAAAGTAGTATACCTGGTTCTCCTTATTAAAGGAAATAAGTTGCCCATTACATGACCTATCATGCACTCTTTTGTGATTTTATGATAAGCAATAATTATGAAATAGAGAGAAAATGTGTGAGCAAATTTTGGTTTGGATCTTCAGTACAAAAGAACAATATAATTCAGGTTACAATAGAACAGCATGCCCAGGGTCAGGGAGCAGTGCCTGCATGATGAACCTGATAGTTCTGTCTAGGATAGAACAATGCCTATCCTATGCAGATACTATACAGTGCATTCAGAAAATCTTCAAACCCTTTCAACATTTTTACATTTTGTTATGTTAAGGCCCTGTGCTAAAATAAAAAAATATAAAGTTTTCCCCTATCAATCTGCACTCAATACCCCATATGAGAGAAAGTGAAAACAAGATTTTGTTTTTTTACAAATTTATTAAAAAGGAAAAACTGTAATTTCACATGGATATACGTATTCAGAAACTTTGCTGTGACACTGGAAATTTAGCTCTGGGGCCCTCCCATTTCTCTTGATCGTTTTTGAGATGTTTCTACACCTTGATTGGAGTCCACATGTAATACATTCAGTTGAATGAACTTGATTTGGAAAGACACACACCTGTCTATATAAGGTCTAACAATGCATATCAGAGCAAAAAACAAGCCAAGAGAAGGAAACAACTGCCTGTAGAGCTCAGAGACAGGATTGTGTGGAGGCACAGATCTGGAGAAGGCTACAAAGAATTCTGCTGCAATTTCTCTTTCTGCTGTGCTGAAAGCTCCCAATAGAACCTCTATACTTCTTAAATGGAAGACGTTAGGAACAACCAGGACTCTTCCAAGGGTTGCCGACCCCACCAAACTAAGTAATCTGGTGAGAAGGGCCTTAGTAAGAACCTACTGACCACTTTGGATGAGCTCCAAAAGATTCTGTGTGCAGATGGGAGAAACTTCACTGCAGCAGTCTACCAATCTGGGCTTTATGGCAGAGTGGCCAGACAGAAGCCCCTCCTCAGTAAAAGACACATGAAAGCCCATCTGGAGTTTGCATAAAAGGTCCATTGAAAGGACGCTTTTTTTTCTCTCAGACTGTGAGAAACAAGATTTTATGGTCCGATGAAACCAAGATTTAACTCTTTAGGCTCAACTGTAAGCATCATGTCTGGAGGAAAACAGGCACTGCTCTATGCCCCATACCATCCCTATACTGAAGAATGGTGGTGGCAGCATCATGTTGTGGGGGTGTTTTTCAGCAGCTGGGACAGGGAGACTGGGCAGGGCTGAGGGAAAGCTGAATGGAACAAAATACAGAGATATTCTTAATGAAAACCTGATCCAGAGCACTCAGAACCTCGGACTGGGATAAATGTTCACATTTCAACAAAACAATGACCCTAAGCAACCAGCCAAGACAACACAGGAGTTGCTAAGGGACAACGCTGTGAATGTCTCTAGGGAGACCTGAAAATGGCTGTCCACTGGCAGTCCAAATCCAACCTGACAGAGGTTGAGAGGATCTGCAGAGAAGACTGGAGAAAATCCCCAAATCCAGGTGTGCGAACCTTGTGGCATCATACTCAAGAACACTGAAGGATGTAATCACTGCCAAAGGTGCTTCAACTAAGTACTGAGTAAAGGATCTGAATACTTATGTCAATGCAATATTTTACTTTTTCATTTGCAATAAATTTGCAAAAATTCATAAAATATAGGCATGCAGATATGGCCAATACAGGCTCGTTACATTAGCTTTTATGAATCTGTCTATTTATCTATTCTATATATCTATTTATTGTTCTTTTTATTTAGACAATTATAGTCAGGCACTTAATTGGAATATGGATGTTTAACTGAGGTTGGGATGGTTGGATGTTGTTATGGCTTGCATGGCTTAAAGGAAGAAAGGCAACAAGACAAAACCATGGAATCCCAAGAAAGGGCCAGGCTGAGTCAGTTTCCAAATACATCTTGGCAAATACAATGCATTTTGTGTCTGCCAATGAAACAGGAGCTCATGGTATAAATAATTCTTTCTATATATACTCTGAATAAGTCTTTCTAACACTTTTTTTAAATTAAGTAGTGTAGTGAATTGTTTAACAGAGGAACTGCTCTAAACATTTGGTGAAGCTGCAGTTTGACTAAAATGTAGTGAGTGTGTCAGAATCGATAACTATTGTTTGAGTAAAATATCATTATTTTCTACATTACTGCCATGTCTAGTTATGAGCAATTTAGCAGCACTTATTAAAACAAATATATGTATTTTGTTTTGTTCGGTTTTTGTTTGTTTGCTGTAGTTAGTTAAATACGGTAATGTCTTTTCTTTGATTTTTGCAGTTGATTCATGTAGTTATAGTTCAAACCGTTATGTACCCTCAGTGTCATGGATCTTCACCTCTTGCTCTCACAAAAAGGATGTACTATTTTGAAAATTGAGTTGAAAAGGCGTTTTAAATAAATATTTTTATTTATTTAAGTACATTTAGTAACATGTACATTTATACTTCTTCTTGAGTAAACCTTACTTGAATTTTTACTTAAGTTTGGTTTTTTTATTATTATTTATCTTTTTTTTTTTTGCAGTAGTACTTTTGCTTAAGTAAATAACTCGTGTACTTCTGGCAACTACATCTAGCAAGATAATTCGCCCTTTCACAAAGCTCAAATAGTCTCAAACTGGTTCACTGTATTCAAATTTCCTCAACAGTCATCAGATATCAGTTCAATAGAGCGTCATTGAGATGTGGTGGAATGGGAGATTCACGTCATGGATGTCCAGTTGTCAAATATGCGGCAACTGCGTGATACTATCGTATCAATATGGGCCAAAATCTCTGAGGGTTATTTCCAGCACCTTCGTGAATCTGTGCCATAAAGAATTAAGGCAGTTCCAAAGGCAAAAGGGGGTACAACTTGGTACTAGCTAGTAGTACCTAATAAAGTGACTGGTGAGTATATATATTTCATTGGCATTGAACGTTTTTCTCTCATGTTTCTGTAAACACACAGTGATCTAACTGTCAGAAACAGTGTCAGTCAGTTTTACAGAATATTACTCCAATACAGCCCCTTTCTGGGTATTGTCCTCTAACATAACAGTGAACATAACATAAGTTCACTGTCTGGTCATGGGATTCCTCTGAAACCAACAACATTCCAGTGTGCTTACAACATGACTACAGTATTTGTAACATACCACTACTGAATTGTACTCTTATGTTTGTACTTTCCATAACATTTTCATTTTTATATTAAGCTTGCTGGTTTTACTTATGCAGTGCAAATTATTCTATTTGTTACATTTATCATGCATTGTTCTTTCTTTGTGATGTGTAACCAACAAACTAACCTTGTTTTAATCTGTGTATACCCAAGCTGAGCCAGTCAGCCACACCGACTGGCTCAGTCCCAAATGTCTTTTTATTGGACACAGAGTGCACCAAGTAGCATAGGTAACTGTTAACTCAAAGCACATGTAGTGCACCTATGTAGGGAGCAGGAAGTCATTTGAGATAGAGCCTTAATCTTTTGATCTGTGGATATTTCCATGCAGCGCATTTTTGATAACCAAAAACAAAGTTACAAGAAACTATGAATGCTATTTAAAAAATTGCTATTACGGTGATTTTTCAGTTTTCATTGGATGGGCAGATGATTCCTCTGGATGGGCAATGCTCACCCCAGTCCATCGGTAGATACACCCCTGGTGTCTTTCAGGAATAATACTATATAATTTTTTTCTGTCAGTGATTAGAATTCTATAAACTTCATGATCCACCTTACTGAAGCACTCAGTTAAGCAAATGTCAATGCTTAAGTGACTGTGGTGTATAAATAGACCAGCAAAGTATATGTCCAGTGATGCAGAGGGCTTGCTTGAACCTATCCTATATGAAAACTCTTGAATTTATTGGGCTTCGATGATGATGCTATAAAAACTTTATTCTTTAATCTATAATTAATTTATCCTCGCCTGGATCAGAGTAAGTCAGCTAATCCTGGAAATACTAGGCAAGGTGGGAATAAACACTTGGAAGTGTTAGTCTTTCACAAGGCATCCCACACACATCCATACACACTCGAGTACACTTCACTCAGAAAATCCAAAATGGCTAATGGGGAGCTGAAAGGAAAAGGATTTCACATAGACAGTATTCAGAGGCAAACACTGAAGCACTGTGTCCATAGAACCATAAATGGTTCAAACATTTACCTTTTATTTAATCTTATTGTAGGTCTAAAATATATCAAGTATAAGAGACAAAACCAAGTTGCCACTGTTAAATGTGACAGATTGCACCAGTGATTTGGATCAAAATGTTTCATAGTTCTTTGAACACAATTAACTTGAACTGACAAGCAAAACTGCAAAATTTAACATTCAACTATTAATAAGCATGCAGTTGTTAATGTAGTGATAAACGTGTAACTATCATAATGGGCTCCTCTTCATATGTTTTATCTACATTTTCTTTGTAGCAATTCAAGTTTAGCCAAATGTACAATACCCGATGACAAAAAATGTCACACACTCAAACATTGGACCAACTTTAGTTCTGATTACAGTGTGCGTTTGCTGTAGCATAGATTTGAAGGAAGAAAAAAAAAGTCAGGCTTCTGCAGTAGTTAATAGTGTGAAAATGATTCCTCATGCACCCAGAACCACTCTTTCACAATTTGACCCTGATGAATCTTGCCATTGTCATCCTCAAATATACCCATTATGGCCTGGTCATTCAGTACATTCTGGCAAGTACAGTAACATTGCTTAGACTAGAGCTGGCCATCTGAAGTAACCCCATATCATAACACTGCCTCCAGAGGCATGTACAGTGGGCACTCTGCATCATTGATACATTGCTTCATGTGCTTCTCTTCTTACCTGAAATGCCCAACATTCTGGAATAGGGCAAATCCAGTTTTTCCATTGCTCCAGAGTCTAATCTTTATGTTCTCTAGCAAAATGAAGCTTGAATTTTATTCACCTCACTAACAAGAGGTTCTCTTTTGGTCACACAGTTGTTTAGCCTGAATCCTAGGAATTTTTGTCACATTTTGCAAGTGGATATGCTCTTACTTTTATTATTAAGCATATCATGAGCTCCACTGATGATTTTTTTACTATTTGACTTCATCAAGCTTTTAAGTGATCTTTGATTATTTTATTTTCTTCTGACCAACATTTCTTCTGGGAAGTTCACGGTTCACCACCATTCAGGTTTTAATGATGCATTATTTCAGAACACTCCTTAGTCAATTCCTAAGTCAATTTCTTTGCTTGGTGCAGGCCAATAAAGTAACATCTCATCAGGATATATTATCTGAAATAGTTGTTTACAGAAAGAAAAACTACTCACTACGTTAACTACTCACTAGATTAAGAGAACCACTCGCAATTAAAATGTATTAATTTCTGCAGTAATCATCTAATCATCCTTAAGTACAGCAAACATTTTATTTATTTTGTTTGGCCAGTGTATTTGTATACCACTTTTTACAATAGAACATTGTCTCAAAGTAGTTTTATAGACATTTAGGTGCATAATCCTAATTAGCAAGCATAATATGATAGCAGAAAGGAAAAACTACCTACATGTGATGAAGAAAAACTCTTTGGAGAACCAAAAGAGATGCATCCTGCTTAGGCAATTGATTTAAATTATTTCTGTCTTTTTCTCCTTCTAAAATATGTAATGTTTTAATGTTCAATGTGAGTTTAAATAATTTTACATAATTACTGCCACATAACGTGTTTTTATAAACAGGTGAAAATATTTCCTCTGTAGAGAAGCATCTGCATACAGTGATGGATAAAAGTTTGTAAAAACTTTAGAATGTTCTATATTTCTGCATATACCTGTACATGATATATAACACCATCAGATTTTCAAACAAGTGGATAAAGAAAACCCAATTAAACAAATAAGACAAAAATATTATATTGGTAATTTATTTATTGAGGAATGTGATCCAATATTACATATCTGAGTGTGGCAAAGGTATGTGAGCCTTTGCTTTCAGTATCTGATATGACCCCCTGTGCAGCAATAACTGCAACTAAACATTTATGATAACTGTTGATCAGTCCTGAACATCAGGAATTTTAGCCCATTCCTCTGTACAGACCAGCTTCAGCTCTAAGATGTTGATGTGGTTCCTCCCATGAGCTGTTAATTTCCAGAACATTTCTATTATGGTCATTACTTTGTGTAGATGGGATGTAATGCTATTATGATATTTTTAAATCTACTTGTAATCTTACCATGCACACCATTGTTCTTCAGTCTTCTCTTGATGGTGAATTCATGAACATTAACAACAGTCAGCACACTTGAGTAGACGTTACCCTGGGTTCCAATGTGACCTTGTGGACTACTACATGCCTTGCTCTTAGATGTTTGTAGATTGACCACTTCTGCGGAGGGTAACAATGGTCTTGAATCTGCCTGGCTGTGTATTGGTGGAGTACAAGCTCTTTAGAGATGGTTTTGTAGCCTTATTCAGACTGATGATCATCAACAACTCTTTTTCTGAAGTCCTCAGATATCTAATTTGTTCATGCCATGATTCACTTCCTGAAATATTTGTTGTGAAGGCTACTCTGTTATTTAAACACAACCGAAGCCCACTCACACCTGACTGTCATCCCACTGATTGAAAACAACTGACTGTAATTTCACCTTCAAATTAATTAGAGGTTTACTTTTTTTTTTTTTACTTTTTTGCCAAATATGTAATATTAGATTATTGTCCTCAATAAATAAATTACAAAGTATAACTTTTCTGTCATTTGTTGAATTGTTTTTTGTAACCTACTTTAAGGATTTATGTGAGTATCTGATGATGTTTTAAAAAATATTTATGCAGAAATATAAGCAATTTTAAATTATTTTCCACGCAAGCACCACTGAGTGGGTTAATAAATTTACTAAAATAATTACGTAAAAGATGTTGACATTGAGTATTTACTAATTTATTTATTTTTTTTTTTTTGGCCGAATCCACTTTGTTTCAGACACTGACTAGATCAAGATGATATTCAGTTATTTATTAATTTAAATATAGGTTTGACTGACCATTTAAAATACATATGTTTATACATACACAGTGGTACCTCAGTTCTCGACCACCTTGAAATTGTCAAATTTGAATTCGCAATGCATCTTGTAAATTTGTCTCATATCTCACTATTTGCTCAGTACTCAGCACACTTGCTTAAACTTGTATGAGTCAAGCCACAAGACTCATTCCAACTGAAACTCGATTCATGATTTATAACACACGATTCAGTACACAGTAATTTAGCTTCACAGTAGCTGCTTCTGCCATGGCGACAAGGCCTAAACGGCAGGGAGGAGACGTGTGCAAGTTCCACTTGAATAACCATGCTCTTATTTTAACTAAACAAATGTAATAATTAGGGTAACGCATGAACTTAAGCCACATAACGGAACATAAGCAAATCTACCACGAAACACAACATATACAGGGAAAAACGCAACTTGGCAAACTTAAACGGACTTTCTCGCTAGTGTAGCAAACTAAGACTACACTTTAATTGGATTAATTTTAATTAATTAAATTTTATTAATTAAAATTATATAAATAAATAAATAAATAATTAATTAATTAATAGAAAGGGGCACCACCAAATCTTTTTATTGTCTGGTAGATCTGGAAACCAGTTAGAAGGGAACAACAAACTTGATCAGTCTAGGTCTGAATAGTGAATTCAAAGTATATTTCTCGACCTTTGAATGAATGAACTCTCACACCAGGCGTCAATTCAAAAAAGGTTTATAAACAAGTTTATTAACTACAATCAAGGCAATACCAACAGATTATCTAATGTAATAACGAGTGTATCACAGAGTTAAAATCATTTACAAAGTGAAAATGGACGATGAACATGTATATATCACAGTATGGAAAAAACAGGGAATAATGGCAAGCGTACATATTACAGTAATAAAATCAGAAAAACCAGATGACTCTATGTAACTTATCGGTCGCGCAATAATTACTAACGTTGCAATGTTACTGGTAACCCTTAATTACGTTGAATGTGGATAGTATGGTAGAAGCTATTTAGGCGTGAATAAGTCTATGTTGAAGCGTGGTTTAAAACAAATTAAGGACCCGAGCATCAGGGGACCCAGAAAGCCATAAATGGTACTTGCCTGGAAGGTCACTCGAGTGGTTCAGGCATTCCCACACTGGATCAGGGAGCTTTGGCGTCCGTCTTTCGATGCACACCGTAACTCTGACAAGGCGTCTTTAGCGGCTTAGCTCTTTGGGTTCTTGCCGGTGGTTTGACCTTGTTGACTTGGTGACTTAAAATGGCGTCCTTCCCAATTTAGGCTGAGGGCTTCACGAGTACTCGACGTCTTGCGGGCGTACAACTCAGGATTTATCTTGGTCACAGATAAAGGTGGAGTTGGCACGTTTCTAAAACCACGAGCTTCAACAAAAAAACTGGAAAAACTTGTATGGTACAAAAAATGGCAGAGCGTGAAGTAGATCTTGGCTGGCTGGTCTTTCAACTATCTTTTAATTCGGCAATACCGAAAAACTATTTAAGACTGCTGTACACATGAAACTCAAAATAAAATAAAACGCAGAAACTTAAACTTTAAGCGCAGACAAAAGAAAGCTGGAACTTTTCAGCAAACAAAAGAAGACACTTAGAGAACAAAGAAAACACACACAAGACTTGAAGCTAGCTCACACGAGGTCGGCCCGCGTTGCTTTTGAATGTTCCGGCTCGTAAGCGGCTGGAGGCGGGACCATTAAGGAGTTGCCCTTACTTAGCCAATGAGAAGCTGACTCCTCAGTAAAGCCCTTCTATCGTGGTTGTGTCTTATTTCACCATATGAGCCACAGACGTTCTAACTTGGATTAATAATATTCCTACATATCTAAAAGAGATTAAAAGTATCACATAATAACCAAAAAATCCTCAAAGTTACAAGTTTAGATGCAGACTTCGTTGTAAGGTTCAGATGATCAAAAGCACCTTGAATTGATAAACTAGAACATCTTTAAAACATTCTAACTACAGCACATACATTTACTATACTTTTAAACACATAATACGATCGATACAAGATGTAGTAAACAGTACATTCTAAATAGCTTCATTTCGGTTCTTTATAAGTATGAAACAGTATTAAACCCCGAGCGATCGGTACACATAGGCAAAAGCTGTTACTTCTAATCATACTCAAACGGGATCACTTAGTATCAAAACAAAAAAAGATCATTATACTAAAACATTAACCAAGTAGATATGAAGTACATAACAAATCAGTACATGCACATACGTGTGTTTATAATGGGGGTGCGATACGTCATGGGCGTGTTTGGACTCATCATGAAGCAAATATCATTTGTTATGTAATTAAAAGGTTTCGATGAAGATAATCTGTTCCCAGAAAAAGTTGAATACAATTATTAAAGTTTGTCTCAGAACAAAAGCTTGATAGTTTCTTGGTGTCATAAATCCAGGGCTGTCTTTCTGGCGCCAGGCTGAGAGGTCGTAAACGCAACCTAGGTGGAAGCATGTTTGCTTTCCTTTGGAGAAATTGGGAGAGATCTCTCTTGGGAAGGGTGAGTCTAGGGTGGACTTGTCAGGATTCCTTTTAAAATCACACATTGGTTTATTTTATGATGGCGAGATGCACAGGTTATCTGGGCTTGGCCATGTCTTAGGCTTCTTCTGTTGTTTTGAGGAAAAAGGTTGTTTATCTGGCGCCTCTCTTGGGTGAAGGTTTTCGAGAGGAGCTGTGATGAAAGAGTTCAACTGTGGGGGGAAAAAGCCGTTATCTTCTGCAACAGTTAGAGGGAAAGAGGAAGCCTGTGGTCTTGAAAGATGAAACCCCCTCTTAAAGTTACACATGGACTCAAGTTTATTATTGGAGATGTCTAAGGTTATAGGTTTGAGAAAGAATTAACCGTTGGAGTCATCCCTTAGTGGTTAAAAGATCCGGTCCAGATGGTGGGTCTTGACGTGGTGGGGTAAGATCCTGTCAAAGGGGCCATTGCATTCCAAGATGTCATAAAGTTTTATGACTTGGGAGAAGAAGGTAAAGAGAGGGAGATACAGCGATCACGCTACACTAGACACAAAAATAAGCGGGCATACCGCCAGAACATTAACAGAAGCGGTCTTATCGCAAAGCGTAAACAGAGTCCATATGAGAAAGTAGCGCAGAATAACCGAAGCTGCCACAAACCGCAAAACACCACAACAGTCCAAAGGTCTGTAGACCAGAAGTAAATCCCCGCGACGTTTGGGAGCTAGGGCCCTGCTTAAATACAGTTCATTCATCAGTCACAGTTCACTAGTCTGAGGTCCATAGCTGCTGCTTCTTCCACGAACGAAGTGGTACAGACTGCCTCCCCGCGGTGATTAAAGGCACCAAATGTGGAGGACAGGGGGGACCCGTGACATACTCCCCCCCTCACAGAGCCCGAGTCGGAGCTAGGGCTTCCTTAAACGCCCCCCTCCACCGGGGCACACGACGGCGTCCTTTCTGGTGGCCTCCTGGATACCCATACGGGTACCAAAGTTGTCATGGGAACTCATGGCCTCCAGGGAACTTAAGGCCTCAGGCAAGGCCTTTTGAGCGGACGCCCTTGGCGCGGCAACTGGACTGGTCGCCCTTGGCGCTGGCACAGGTACCGGAACAGGCTTCCTTGGTGCAGGAACCGACACAGGAACTGGAACAGACCTCGGTGCTGGCACAGGAATGGACCTCTGCGCTAGCCCAGGAACAGGTGAACTCGGCACTGGCACAGGAGCAGGTGAGCTCAGTGTTGGCACAAGGACGGACCTTGGCACTGGTACAGGAGCAGGCGATCTTGGCACTGGCACAGGAACCGGAACAGACCTCCTCGGCATGGGCACAGGGACCGGAATGGCCCTCCTCAGCGCGAGCACAGGGACCAGAACAGACCTCCTCGGCACTGGCACAGGGACCGGAACAGACCTCCTCGGTGCTGGCACAGGAGCAGGCAAACTCGGCACAGGGACTGGAACGGACCTCCTCGGCGCTGGCACAGGGACCGGAACAAACCTCCTCGGCGCTGGCACAGGGACCAGAACAGACCTCCTCGGCTCTGGCAAACAGACCTTGCTGCAAATGTCCGAGGCACAGGAGTAAGTGCGAATGTCTGTGGCACGGGAGTCGGCGCGAATTGCACGAATTTGAAATCAAAAGGTGCCATATGCTCACATACGGAACTATAGGTAGTACTAACATGCTCGCAATCAGCAAATTCGGACATGACACTGAGTGGCTGTAATGGCCTCGACATGAAACAAAGAGGCTCTAGTACAGAGCTAACAAGTTTAAACACAGTGCTACCAGATGTTATTGGCTCTGGAAATGTATTAGCGTGCTCAACTTCAGAACTAACTATCTTGTACATAAGGTCCTCAAGCACTAGTGACTCAGGTAAGGAGCTAGTGTTTTTGGACACCAAACCACATGACACTGTCAGCTCTTGCACGGGGCTGGCATGTTCAGACCTCAAACTACTGAACGTTATCGGCTCAAGTACTGAGCTAGCGTGTTCAGACATCAAACTACTCAAAGTGAAAGGCTCAAGTACTGAGCTAGCGTGTTCAGACAAACCACTCGATGCTATCGGTTCAAGTACTGAGCTAGCATGTTCAGACAAACCACTCGACGCTATCGGGTCAAGTACTGAGCTAGCATGTTCAGACAAACCACTCGACGCTATCGGCTCAAGTACTGAGCTAGAGCTCAGAAACGAGACTAGCGTACACAGAAGCCGAGACCAATCATGCCAACCGGTGCTTGGTCAGTACTTCCTGGCTACTGGTGAGTTGGGGATCTCGCAATTTACCAGCAAACATGAACAAACTTGGCCTGTTGAAGGACTCCTGCTTGTCTTCAAAGGGGAGACCGTACCTCTCCCACAGCTTCTCTACAAGCTGGTCACTGGTCCCCAACATAAGCTTAGACCAGTTTGTGTATGCCCAGTGGCGTGGTTCGCCTGTGAGGCGCCAGTTGTAAAAGGTTAGGCGGTCCAATTCAGTGTACTCGGGGAACTGGCTGAGCATTGGCGGAAAAATTCTCCGCATAGATGAGGGTTACCATCAAATTTTTCCGGCAGCTCAGGGCACGTAGTACCAACAGTAGTTCGGCAGGGATTTCTGTCACGGCGACAAGGCCTAAACGGCAGAGAGGAGACGTGTGCAAGTTCCACTTGAATAACCATGCTTTTATTTTAACTAAACAAACATAATAATTAGGGTAACGCACGCACTTAAGCCACATAACGGAACATAAGCAAATCTACCGCGAAACACAACATATACAGGCAAAAACGCAACTTGGCAAACTTAGACAGACTTTCTTGCTAGACACAAACATAAGCAGACTTACCGCCAGAACATTAACAGAAGTGGAGAAAACATAAACAGAGTCCATACGAGAAAGTAGCGCAGTGATCAGAAAGTAGCGCAGTGATAACCAAAGCGGCCACAAACCGCAAAACACCACAACAGTTCAAAGGTCTGTAGACCAGAAGTAAATCCCAGGGACGTTCGGGAGCTAGGGCCCTGCTTAAATACAGTTCGTTCATCAGTCAGAGTTCACTAGTCCGAGGGCCCTAGCTTCTTCTTCTGGTGCTCCGCTGTCCGGCAGAGCACCACAAATGACGCGGTACAGACTGCCCTCCTGCGGCGATGAGAGGCACCAGATGTGGAGGACAGGGAGGACTTATGACAGTTTCTCAGTGAAGGTCCCCAGTGTATTTATTGTGTTTTTCTTTATTTTTACATCTACAATACTGTATTCTTAGTGCAAAGTCCCCATGAGTCCTAAAATGGTTTATTATTACAGCCAACCAAAAGGAAATCAAGGACTGAGTAAGTAAGAAAGAAAGAAAATAATGATGTTACATGTAACTAAATGTCTCAGTGATAGCCCACTAGACTTTGACTGGTTTACTTTTCACTTTATTAGACAGGTATAGTTGAGAGAGACAGAATCATGGATCAGGCCCAAATAAGCAACTACATTTTAGAAACAAACCCAAAGAAAAATCACTTATGATCAACAGACTTGGCAACTGTGTTTACCTGTGGCTACACATACGTATGGTGCGCATAGCAAGGAAGAGAACTGAATGCAGCTCGCCAAATGGAGCAGTTCGAGTCCCCAACTCTGATCTAGAATCCTACTGAAAAACTGAAGAGAAGATCTTTGCTCAAGGGCCAGATGGTAGCCCAGAGCCTTAAACACTGAGACACCTTTCTCTTTTCCACTATGAACACATTGGATATATTAATGTATCTATTAATTAATTGTTTTTTTATCTTTTTCTTTTTTGTTAATGTCAACATGTTCCTTACACTGGCCCATTTATAGATAACATTATGGTGTGCTAGATAATGCCTGTGCTTGTCTCTGTCTATCTTCTCTTTGTGTTTTGTATTTTTGTCTGTCAGGGTAATTCATAGGAAGATAAGTACCGGTAGCCACTGATTTAATCGAAGTTCAGGAAGAGATGAGAATGACAAGAGATGGGCTATGAGGATATTAGTGCAGGCAAATAATACTGGAGGTCAGCTCTCTGGAGGGTCCCGAAAAGTCTTTGGATATGAGTTTATTTTAATGAAGGTTATAACTACATGTTATGTCTTCATTAAAAGCTGATGAATGTTAATAAAAGTTTGGGCTTATGACAAATATTCTTGCCAGAAATGGAGTATTAAGGTCATGTGACATGCTTTTGGTTATTGGTGAACACTAGAGTGAGAATAAAAACTTTGCATTCAGAGCCACAGGGGCAGTCAGTCAGCACTGCAACAGTGACACTTATAGCTTATACGCTTGCATTTTGCAGCTTAAAGTGGGGTTAAAACATGAATATAAAAGAAATATTTTTAGGGCAACTGAAAAAAAAATTTGGTTGATTTTTGAGAATAAACTTTTAATATTTCAAGAATAAAATCATAATATTTTGATAATAAACAAATATTCCGAGAACAAAGTCGTATTATTTCAAAAATAAAGTTGTAGTTTTCCAAAAATAAAGTCATAGTATTTCTAGAATAAAGTTGAAATGACAAAATTGTTACACTTTAGTCTAACTGTGAAAATGAGGCATGTAGAGGATTTAATAAAGTTATACTTTTGCAATCAGAATTAAATTGTTATGAGTTTGAAAACACTGAAATGGTTGTGCAGGACACTCTGTTTAATCAGAAGAGAGAATCAAACAGACCTGTAAGGACACATTGCAGGCAGTGGTCATGTACAACCCAAATCAGAAAAATTTGGAACAGTATGGAAAATCCAAATTCAAAATAATCTGCAGTGTCCCTTACATTTCCTTTGACTTTCTTTTCATTGGCACTATTTAATTTAATTTACTTTATTTCATTGCAGACACTGTAAACAAAAGATATGTCATGTTTTTTTTTTGTTTTTTTTTCTCTGGTCAACTTAATTTCATTTGCAAATGAACATCCATTCCAGAATTTTATTCCTGCACATTTAAAAAAAGGTGGGATGGGGACAATTTAGGGCTAGTAATGAAGTGAAAAAGTTAAATAATGATGTGATTTCAAACAGGCAATGTCAACAGGTGATTATAATCATTATTTGCTACAAAAGCAGTATCCATGAAAGACCGAGTCTTTGAGGAGTAAAAATGGTCAGAGGATCTCCAGTTTATTAACAAATGTATAAGAAAATTATTTAAGTGTTTAAAATTAATGTTCTTCAAAGAAAGATTGTAAGGGATTTACATACCGTATTTTCCGGACCATAAAGCGCACCGGATTATAAGACGCAATATCAACGATCGGCTGCTAACGGATCTATTTTCATACATAAAGCGGGTTATAAGACGCATGAAATAAAACAAAACTCTTAAGTTCCATCGGAAGCCCAGTTTGGTCTTTACCTGGCGCAGGGCGTCTTCTTGCTTCCTCCACTTCCGTATCACTGATTCGTTAATGTTGAATTCTCTCACAGCTGCTCTATGTCCATGTTGTACTGCGTGACTGATAGCGTTGAGTTTGAAATCCGCTTCGAAGATAAATGAATGAATGCACGTACCCTAATGCTGAAGCACATACCGTATTACTCCGCGATGTTTCCTGACTACGGTGGCCGTGAGCTTCGTAACTTACCAAGACCGTGTATTAAAACATTTTGACGATTTATGAGCGCCGTGTACCATCTACAATTGGTTCTAGGTCAGAAGGCTCAACCAGAAGTAATTCATAGAATTTTTCATATTTCTGAACAAATACTGTATGATCTAAAACATCATCAGATTTTCACACAAGTCTTAAAAGTAGATAAAAAGAACCCAGTTAAACAAATGAGATAAAAATGTTATACTTGGTCATTTATTTATTGAGGAAAATTATCCAATATTACATATTAGTGAGTGGCAAAAGTATGTGAACCATTGCTTTCAGTATCTGGTGTGACCCCCCGTGCAACAATAACTGCAACTAAACGTTTCCTGTAACTGTTGATCAGTCCTGCACACCGGCTTGGAGGAATTTTAGCTCATTCCTCCGTACAGAACAGCTTCAACTCTGGGATGTTGGTGGGTTTCCTCATATTAACTGCTCGCTTAAGGTCCTTCCACAACATTTCGATTGGATTAAGGTCAGAACTTTGACTTGGCCATTCCAAAACATTAACTTTATTCTTGTTTAGGCCTGTCCACGTGATCTTTAGCAAAATGCGGACGAGCAGCAATGTTCTTTTTGAAGAGCAGTGGCTTTCTCCTTGCAATCCTGCCATGCACACCATTGTTGTTCAGTGTTCTTCTGATGGTGGACTCATGAACAGTAAAATTAGCCAATGTGAGAGAGGCCTTTAGTTGCTTAGAAGTTACCCTGGGGTCCTTTGTGACCTCTCCAACTATCACATGCCTTGCTCTTGGAGTGATCCTTGTTGTTCGACCACTTTTGGGGAGGGTAATAATGGTCTTCAATTTATTCCATTTGTACACAATCTGTCTGACTGTTGATTGGTGGAGTCCAAACTCTTTAAAGATGGTTTTGTAACCTTTTCTAGCCTGATGAGCATCAACAACTCTTTTTCTGAGCTTCTCAGAAATCTCTTTTGTCCGTACCATGATACACTTCCACAAACATGTGTTGTGAAGAGCAGACTTTGATAGATCTCTGTTCTTTAAATAAAACAGAGTGCCCACTCACAGCTGATTGTCATCCCATTGATTGAAATCACCTGACTCTAATTTCACCTTCAAATTAACTGCTCATCCTAGAGGTTCACATTCTTTTGCCACTCACTAATATGTAATATTGAATCAGTTTCCTCAATAAATAAATGATCAAGTATAATATTTTTTGTCTCATTTGTCTAACTGGGTTTTGTTTGTCTAAGTGGGTCTTTATCTACTTTTAAGACGTGTGTGAAAATCTGATGAAGTTTTAGGTCATATTTATGCAGAAATATAGAAAATTCTGAAGGGTTCACAAACTTTGAAGCAGTACTGTATTTACATTTACAGCATTTAGCAGACACCCTTACCCAGAGCGACTTACAATTGATACAGTCTTACAATCCAAGCAATTGTGGGTTAAGGGCCTTGCTCAAGGACCTAACAGTCGCAGCTTGGCAGAGGTGGGATTTGAACCCTGGACCTTTTGGTCCATAGTCCAGTGCCTTAACCGCTAGGCCACCACAGTGCCATATAAGCCCATATTAGTCCATATTGGGATTTAGATTTTGTACCTCTAGCCCTACTAGCCCTAAATTGTCCCTGTCTCAACTTTTTTTAGAATGTGTTGCAGGACTGAAATGCAAGAAGGATGTTTATTAGCAAATGAAATGAAATTGATCAGAAAAAAAAAAACTGAAAAATATTTGGGTTCATACTGCCTGCAATTAAATAAAAGTCAAAGGAAATGTAAGGAACATTGGATATATTTTTATTTTCATTTTCCTTACCATCCCAATTTTATAGATTTGTGGTAGTACAAGACTATCAATCATCATGCCATTCAAAGAGAGCAAATAGTTTCACAAAAGACGATGAGAATGATACTAAAAATTATCTACCCAGAATGATTGGAACTCTAGTCTTCAACAGCAACACTACAGTAACCGCAGCCCCTGCGACTGGCATATCGATCCATGTGATAAACCTAAGCCATATGGCATTGCAATCGTTTTATATTTTTTTCAATTATGTAGTTTTGCAATGTATTGTTGAAAATGCATTGATGTCCCTGAAAAAGCAGTTGTTTCACTAAATGACAATGTACTTTTCTGCATAAATGCTGCCATCACCGAACAGTAAATTACCTTGGCCAACATATTTATGTTTTGTCTTGGTGGAACATTGTTTTTAACATTTCAGTAATTTTCTCAAACATTTGTTGATACACTAGAAAGCCTCTGCCCATCTTTATTCCTCAAAGACTCAACTTTCATGGATATTGCTTTTGATACAGCCTTTTTATTTTATTTTCCATACTGTCCTAATGTTTTATGAATTGGGATTGTATCTTGATGCATGCTCAATGATCCAGGTAAGAAAATCCAAGAAGTTGAATCTGTTCATCTTTTCCAACTGCTGAGACTGAAAAAGTGACGAAACTTTTCTCCAACAAAATCTATGTCCAGATGAACAGATTCAACTTCTTGAATTGAGATTGTAGTACCTGATCTGTGGTGGTCCTGTGGGAGTCCTGACCATTAGACAAAAGAGTAAATGGTAATAACAAAATTTGTAAAGAAGCAAATGGACTACAGTCTGTAATTATAGAACTACAAAGTGCTTCTGTATGGTAAGTAGAACTGCTAAAATGGACAATTAGTGTTGTAACAATGAGGTGTACTTGAAAGAAATGACAAAAGGTAACCTTTCCCCAATACATTTTTAAAGGAGTCATGTCAGGAAGCAACAAAGGTGCCAACACAGAAATTCAACTGAAAACATTTTTATCACAAATGCTTGGAAAGTCTAGTACATGACATGTTTCCTTATAAAAACTTAAACAATGAATAACTGTTTTCTCTTCCAAAAAAAGTAATGAGTACTGACGGATGTATCAGAAATGTTGTGAAGTCAAAACTACAATTTTTTACATCAAAATGTCTTGAAAGTTTAAAATCATTTCATTATGTATAAACACTTAGAATTGGTACATAAGATCAGTACTTTAGTAAAAGTACTTTACTGCTGTCAACTGCTGCTATATAGACTGTTGAACTTGGATATAGCAAGAGAGACAACAGGTATAGACAACAGGGAGAGCCCATTCGGGTGCTATCCACTAATTAGCCCAGTGATTTGCTTCTCACAATCTTCCTCTTATGTTTCAGCCCACACTAAACCACACCCTCACCTGCCACAAATTCATGTCTTCAAATTATCATACCTCAAATATCTTGCAAATCATGCAATTATGCCTTTATGTTGAGCAGTGAGATCAATAAAGTGCAACAAAATTTCACTCACTCTCAATACTCATCCCCTATTGCCAGTGGATTAGCCATAGTATTATTGGTTATTGCTTTAACACATGAAACTCTTTGTAGTTTTAGGAGAACTGAAAAATGACTATAATGCTTTTCTAAACACAGGTCAGATAAGTTTTAAGGTGGCTAAAACTATGTACTGTATTTGTGTAACACCGTATACTACAGGTATCACTGACGAAATAAAACGATCCCATACAACTGCGAACACTCAACAAATTAAAACTTAATTACAACAATAACACTAATTCATAAAATAGACCTAGCTCTAAATGGCAGAGTGGGATTTTATAAAACTGAAGGTGCTTCTAAATTAGATTTTTATTGATTGCTAATATCATGGTTGAAAAGATCCCTCAAATGCAGGACTGTGTGAAATTGACTTTGTTGGGAAGCTTTACTCAAGTTTAGGAGCGCAATCAGATTTGTTTTTCTTCATTTGTTGAGATTGCCTAAATGCTCTGCAGTATTAGATAGTTTTGTAGATATGGATTTTTATTATGATAATGATATTGCTAGTGTATTGGATGTTGAAGTAATTCAATTTCATTTTATTTTAAATGAATTTCAGTAATCTAATGAAATAAGTTACATACACTACATTCATACATAAATATATATGTAGACCAGAACCTTGGTGGCACAAAGGGGACCTACACAATGTGAAGCAATTAGTTTTAATGTAGGTGCCTAGGCTCTAACCTGACCTATGAAGGTGTCCTGTGGTATCTAGCACCAAGACATTTGCAACTGATCCTTTGGGAGGATGTTGGGAGGTGGATCTGACTTGCTTGTTCGGATTGAGATCTGGGGAATTTGGTGGCCAAGTCAACATCTTGAGCCCTGTCTAACATTTATTGCTTTGTGGTATTGCACATTATCCACTGAGGTACTAGCTTTCAGCAGAATACTGCTCCCACTCTTCTTGCCATTGAGGAGCACACATCTGGAGAGGCTTGCAATCCCATTCCACTGGTACTCCCCAGGCAAATATGGAGGTGGACATGTATAACACACACACACACACACACAGACCTAAACATATTATCCCAAACAGCATCAGAAAGAGAAACACATTCCCCATAGCACTCACTGATTAACTCCTGCATCCATAATTACAGTTCTATTACACTGGGGCTGTGCATAGCCTAAATAGCAGACAGGAGTCATTGTGAAAAACAAAATAATGAGCGCGTTTACATGCACTTAATAATCCGATAACTGTAGAAAATCAGATTTTGTTAGTAATCAATGCATATACATGCACTTGAGTAATCAGATAATACAAGCACACAGAGATCGACTTGTCCCTAGCAGAACATAACATCAACACATTGATGCAGTTCTGTAAACAGATATGGGGTTGATGTAAATGACTGATGATGATGACTATTATTATTACTTTTATTGTCATCATTATCATCATCATGTTGTAGTGAGTGATCTCACTTCATCCTCTTTTCCAGGTGAGGGTCGTGGTTGGTAGTGTTTGTTCTTTAAATTATAAAAAATTCATTAACTGCAAATAAGTTTTAACTAATTGATTTTGAGGAATCCTTGGCAGTATGTTTGAGCTACAGGAATGCAGACCCTCTATTAAGCATTTCAGACTACTCTGTGGGCATGTGAATTATGAGCAAAGTATTAAGTATTTCATAAATGTTGCATAGAGTTGAAAAAGGCAGTAATTGGCTATGTCATTAATTTTGCCTGCCACGTCTTTCTGCCTCTCCCAGACTGCAGCAGAAAAACCATTGCCAGGATTTACTTATTAATGCTATACATTTTACATATTTGTATAAGGACTGAGGTGTATATTTCATGACTGTTGTTGAATATTCATAATAACTCAGGTTAATTTAATTTAGCAGGAAACTTCAGCAGAAACATACTTCACCACAGCACTATTGATTGTTAATAAATAAGATTTTGGGTATCACAATGGAGCAAGTGCCTCACAGCTCCAGAAATCCCCAGTTCGTTCCTGATATTGGACTCCAGTTGTTAAGGTTCGACCAGCTGATGGGATACTGGTCGACGGAAACCCAAAGGAGGTGGACCCAAGTGCAGGAGCAAATAAATGAATATATATATAAATAAATAAATAAATAAATATATATATATATATATATATATATATATATATATATATATATATATATATATATATATAAGTGTATAAAATATATATAAGTATTTATATATGAATATATTCTAATAAATGTTAAGGCCAGTGTGTGCAGACGCGCACTAGTGACTGACCGTGGCCAGGATTCGAACGGAATCACGGGGTATGAGGGCGAGTGTGTTACCACTGCACCACTTGGCCGCGAGAGGAATGGGGGAGGAGACAAACTATAGCCGGAAGGGCAGACAGAAAGGCCGTTTAATAAACGGACTCAAACAAAGGATTCTGATGCTGAAAACTGCTGAAAGGAAAAGTTTTAACTAAGTGGATAATAACAAAACCAACACCCGAGGCATGAGTATATAAGTTGAACTTAGAAGCCAAAAGGAACGTAAACCAGAGATCGCTGCTAAGCGTCTGTCAAAGGCACACTGTGCAGGCACAGCACGAAGATCTCCGGAGAGACCCGAGAGAAGCCGAAGTGTGTGGCGAAGGCGCATGCGCACACACCGAACCTCGGCAAACAGAGAGCGGATCTCCGAGAAGGCTTCCACACGCTGGGATAACCGCAAGAGTACGGAACCCGGGCGAGGAAAGAGAATAACTGACCTCCCGATCGGGAGGAGGAATACAACCGTGTTTTGCTGGGGGATCGCTGTGGAAACTGACCGCCGAACGGCACGGAGAGCGCCCGCGGAGGAATGCAGCGAGATAGCAAATGTGAGGTCAGTAGCAGTTATCTTTCCCTTCATATCTACTGCCCTGACAAATTCACCTCGAGCCTCCAGACTCTACTCGGCTAGTCCTCTTTCAGGACTAGTCGTACGTTTAAGCCCTGCAAATATCCGCTACTGAAAAATGAGGTATACAAAGCGAGAGAAGTCGCGTATATGAGCCGATAGTGCGCCGCCGGCCGGCGCTTAAGGGGCGTTATTTATAGTCGCTCGGCCACCACGTCGGCTCCGGCCTTCGGCTTCAGAAGCCTGGACCGCAATACCAGTTGTGTGGAGTTTGCTTGTCCTCCACGAAAAACTGAGTCTGTGAGGGGCAAAGGTGGGTAGAGGATATCCAATTTGTCAACAAATGGACAAGACAATTATTGAAATGTTTAAAAACAAATGTTCCTCAAACAGTGTTTCTCCATCCACAGTGCATATCATTAAACAATTCAAGGACAAGAATTTCATTGGGTAAAGGGCAAGGACTTAAGCCTAAACTGAACACCCCATAATCTCAAATCCCCCAGAAGGCACCGCATCAAGAACTGTCATTCAACAAGAGCTGATATAACCATATGGGCAAGGAATCACCTTTGTCGAGCACTGTACAGACTTACATTAACAAGTGCCAATTAAAATGTTACTTTGCAAACAAAAAAAAAAACAGCCTTATGTTTACCATGTCCAGAAGTGCCATTGACTTCTCTGGGCTCAAAGGCATCTGGGATGGACACTCACACCATGGAAACGTGTATTGTGGTCAGATGAAGCAGTGTTCCAGATCTTTTATGGAAGAAATGGATGCGTTGTGCTCTGGACCAAAGACGGAAAGCACCATCCAGACTATTAGCAGCAACATTCCCAAAGACGAAAAGGACCATGTAGGCTATTAGGAGCAACATGTCCAAAAGCCAGTGTCTGTCATGGGGTTGGGTCAGTGACCATGGCAATGGTCATTTACATTTCTCTGATAGCAGCATTAATGCAGAATAGTACACTGAGATTTTAGAGAAACATAAGATGGCTTCAAGACAACATTTACATTTACAGCATTTAGCAGACGCCCTTATCCAGAGCGACTTACAATTGGTACAGTCTTACAATCCAAGCAATTGTGGGTTAAGGGCCTTGCTCAAGGACCCAACAGTGGCAGCTTGGCAACATCTTTTCCAGATATGTCCATGCATTTTTTAAAAAGGCAATGTAAAACAAACCAAATCAGAAAACTTTAAGGCTGAAGTATACAAATCCCTTCCAATCTTTCTTTGAGGTTTATTGTTTTTAAGCATAATACATTTCTCACACACTTGTTGACAAACTGGAAATCCCTTTACTAAGAACCACGCAGTTCTGTGGCATGACACTAGATGGCAGCGGTGGCATGGTAAACATGCTGGTATTGGGACAGCAATCCCTACCATGCATGCACTGACTAGAATTGGTGTTGATTACACCTGACTAGAGGCACCTGCTTGTTCAGTTATTTAAAGCCATTTGAGAGCAGTGTCTCTTGACGCACCCTCGACTTTGTCTGACTGCCATTAGTATTGCTTAGTGCTTCGGCATGAGGTATTTTTAGGATGACTGCCATTGGTATGCTGTAGTGCTCTGGTATTTAGGAATAGACTGTAACATTTTTTCCTTTGCGGAGAGAAAAATGATAACAGGTAATAGGGTTTGTTATGGTCAGATTTGGCGTGACTGGCTCTTTACTTTTGTCATGCTTTGAGCATCTTTCCCAGCCTAGTGACATCAGCTCCATTTGCCATAGTGATGCAAGCCACCGCTTTGATCTACAAAGCGTTCATTGATTATCTACTCAGTATTTGTGACTTTGTACTAGCAATCGGGTATTGCTTTTTGGGAAATGTAAATTACTTTTGCCAAGGGCAGTGACACAGCCCTATAAATGACAGACCCTGGTTTTTAGACTTGTTGCTGATAACAGTCTGGATGGTCGTTTTCGTCGAGCACACAGCATCCATTTTTTCCAAAAAAAGACCTGTAATACTGATTCATCTGACCACAATACATGTTTCCACTATGTGATGGTCCATCCTAGGTGGCAGAGAAGTCGACACAGCTTCTAGACATGGTTAACATGAGGCTTCTTTTTTTGATTGATATTTGTGAATTTAACTCCGTATTTGTAGTGCTTGACAAAAGCTTTGCCAAAGTAATCCCTTGTTCATGTGGTTATACCAGCTATTTTTGAGGGATCAGAGATCACGGGCATTCAGCTTAAGCTTGTGCCCTTGGCCCTTACGCACTGAAATTCTTCCAATTTCTTGAATAATTTAATTATATTATGCACTATAGAGGGCGATATATGCAAATCCCTTCCAATCTTTTTTGAGGTACATTTCAATAATTTTTTTCACACATTTGTTGACAAACTGAAGATCGTCTGTAGCAAATCTTTTGTAGCAAATCTTGACTATAATGACATGTTGACCTCACACCTGTTTGAAACCACAACAATATTTAGTTGTTTTTTTTTTGTTTTTTTTTTGTTTTTACGAGCTCTAAATTGCTCTTGTCCCAACATTTTTTGGAATGTATTGCAGGCCTAAAATGCAGGAATGGATGTTTTGTTAACAAATGAAATTAAGTTGAACAGACAAAGAAACTGTGTGTGTTTTATATATGCATTTTTCATACTGTCCCAGCTTTTCTGATTTGAGGTTGTAGTAGGTAAGATATTCTAAATGAGGCCTTAGGTATGTGCATGCAATTAAAATGTCTTGTGATCATGGTGAAGTTTATTTGGGTCTCTGCACATCAATAAATGGAAATTAAAGTACTGACTCTGAAGCTAAGAATGCAGTAAATCACAATAAAATAGATATTGACATTCCAATTGGTAAGACCAAAGCAGAACACTTACTCTGGAGCGCAACAATGGAAAATGACAGGAAAGTTGGGAGAGTGAGATAAAGGGAGACATCTGTATTGTTTTCAGCAAAGGTGGGTCAGTTAAAATAAGTGGGAGAAATAGAATGGAAGAAACAAGGTTTACTTGGCTTTGTATAGGACACAGCCATCTAAACACCACTAAACACCACATGACAGAATGGGGAAGAACGAAAGAGGAAAGTGTGAAAATTGGAAATTGGAAGAGATGGTTTAAACATGCAGTGTACTATGTATCATGCTGACAGAGTGATTCTGGAAAAGACTGGAGACAAGCTGCCCAGTTATGTTTCAAGAAGCAGCACCACATAGAGAAGGACTCTGCAGTACAAATTACTGGTCTACATAAAAGAAGACACACAATATAGTACCTTTTGTGTCATCTCAACTCACACTCCAGTTCAGTATGTGGTAATAGTACACACATTCTGTCACACATATTTATGTCATAAGAAATGTCTTGTTCTTTGTCAGGTCTCATCTAATATCTGGTCATGTTGTCCTGTGGCTTCTGTCCATTCCTGTACAGTTCCTGGTGTGGTATTATGTTTTTTTTCCCCACCCGTTTGCCACATGTCCAATTCGGTTGTAATTGGTGGGTGTTTAAAGGCTATAAATAGAGTGTATCTAGTATGCTCTGGCCTTCGTTACCTGGGTGATCACTTCCAACGAAAGTTCCATTCAAAGTTTGGTTCTTTCATTTCCAGGTCATGACGTTGTGGCTGATTGTCTGTACTGGTGGCTGGATTGTGGGCTAAAACTGTCTTCAGGTATATTTTATTGAGTATTTTGGCATGTACAGATGAATCGCTTCGTTAAGGAAAACCTAGGCTGAGATAACTTAACTTTTGTAATTATTATTGTTTAGGACTGGCGTCTGTGCGGTTTGCCACTGACTGCTTTTATGTGGGTTTCTGCCATTATTCACACTACAACATGAGGGTGGAAGTTGAGCATGGTTTGTCAGGTATGGTTGATTTTAAAATAGTTTATTAAAATTTTTTGAACAGATTAAATGATATTCGGGTTTTCTGTCTTTTTTTATAGTGTTAGCTGAATTACCTTCGTGCTGCCTGTCGTTTTCTGTTTGGATAAACAAAGCAACAATAATTTACTGGCTCCAGCTGTTTTGTTTCTCCAATAGTCTTTGCATTGTTTTGTTTCTCTGATACATTTTGTATTGTTTTGTTTCTTTTATTGTTTTGCTTTGCTGCTTTAATTGTTTCGCTTTGCTTTGATTGTTGTTTGTCTGCTTTGCTGAGTGTGTTAGTAGTAGGAGATTGAAGCTATACTTACTATTGTATTGCTTGTGGCTTGGTACAAGATTATTCCATTATTTTTAATCGGTATTGTGAATTAGGTTTAGAGGGCCTACTGGGGAAGGTTAGGCCACCATCTAGCCGCAGATGCATAGGTATTTAGTGTGGGGTTTTTGACCGTGTGTGTGTTAGTTACTTGTCGCTATCTTTAGTGTGTGTGTGTGTGTGTGTGTGTGTGTGTGTGTGTGTGGGTGTGTGGAGCACGCATATGTGTGGTCTGTGCTACGCTTTGCCTTTTGATTAGAGCCTCCTGATTAGAGTCGGCCTCCTGACTGGCAGGTCCTTGAGTGTCATTTGTACTACTACTGTTTTAATTGTCTTTATGTCTTGATTCTGGTTAAGTGAACCTGTGTGATAATTGTTTTTTTGTTTGTTTGTTTTTCTTGTAATCATTTGTTTTATAAGATGTAATTGAAGAAAAACCCATTGTTGTACTAATTGGAGACATGTCTCTGTCTTTTTCTCTGGTATAACTAATCTGTGTGCCCCATTTGGGTTAAATAATGGTGTGTGTTCCCTGGGTATAAATACCTGGTGTGGCGTGGTCACCACACAAGTATGTACTGCCTCTCTTCTGTGTGTGTGCGTGTGTGTGTGTGTGTGTGTGTGTGTGTGTTTTGTTTGTTTGTTTGTTTTTTAATATTTGTACCTTGATCTTGTGTGTTCACATTGTGCTTAGCTTGGTCCATTATAGGGTTACACTGCATGGCTAAAGCCAACCCCATGCAATTCACTTTCTGCTACCTGCTCCATAAGCTTAGTTAAAATTGTGATTAAACAAGAAGGCAAAACTTCTTTGGATGGACAACATAAAACATAACTGCATTCAAATCACCGACCAAACTAAGGCGATTTCAAGATTCATGACCAGGAAAGACAAAATTGCTAGTTAACAGCTACATGTCATAGTACGTGACGTGGCCACAGATACCCGTCTACTGACTGTGAGAACAAGGTCAGCACAAAAATATTCAGTGACTCTAATACTGCAACTAAAACGTAATGTGGCAGAGATAAGAGTGAGGCCGTAGTTGAGATGTGTTGGCACCATTTGGATTCTGTACATACACTGTACATATCCAAAATTTCTGTGCATCTGAGGGTGTAAAGTTTGAATTACTAGTAATTTACAATGACCCTGATGAATCTAGTGGCGTCATATTTAAACAGCTAGTGTCCATCACTGAAATGGACTTTCAGACCAAGAAGAATAGTGTCTATGGTGCAGATTAGTGAAAGACTGATTAATTGGGTGGCTGATTAATCAGGCCGATTAATACCATTTAGAGAGAAATCGGCCAAAATCTGCACTCACAAGGCCAATATTTATAAAACAAATAGTGGAGAAAATGCAGAGAAACTTTTTCTGCATTACAAATTGCAGCTGATAAACTGGGACTGCTGAGTGGCTAAAAACAAAGAGATACTGATAGAATAATCAGTGAGAGTGGGGCAATTTATGAGAAGATGAATGAAGTTGTTTCCAGTATTACAACTTTTGCAACTTAAAAACAAAAAGATTCTGCTTCCATGTGCACTACTTTTTCTCTTTTTTCCCCAGAAACAAGAAAACACTGTTACCTGGTAATAAATGTTGTTAAGTGCAGTAAAACTTGAAACAGAGCATTTCTAGCTTAAATATGCTAATTTAAGTTCAGGAATTTTGTGTCTCATTTATTATTATTATTATTATTACTATTTGGGAGATCTCTAGCTGGGAGACTCTGAGGCATGTCCCCATATGCTGACTGTATTTGCTTTTAGTGTGTTGGCCAGCCTTATAGTCTTATTTTTATATCAAGGACAACTACTTGGATATTGTCTGGAAATCTCTCTGTGGTGCTCCTGAAGCAGAAAATGTGGAGCCTACTCTTGCTGAATACATCCTGGCATTCATGCACAACATGTAGGAATTTGATTCTGCTATTAGGAAGCTACAGGGTGACAGTGCTACTTTGACTGAAGTTTACTAATGATGAACTGATTGCGCAGTCAGCTATTTGCCAGGCACACAGACAGTTTTTATTGTAGCAAAGCAATACAAATAATGAGAAAACTTTTATCCCAGTAAAAGGAACAATTCAGAAGTCTGGTAGACAGATTTTTGAGAAAGTATTAAATCTGGAGGATGAATTTGTCTTCAAGGACCAGGTTATTGCACACATTAGCTGTCTCAGCCTCGACAAAGAACAATCATTCCAGTGGTCTAAATTGGATCTTTTAGTGGAAAAACTTCCCCTCTACATTGATGAAGACAAGCTGATTGGTGATGTAGTCATCCTGAATGAATTATTTGACATAAAGGTGTATGATACATATAGTTTACGATTATATCTTAGTTATTGTTTAAGGGTATGCGAGCTGACATTGTTGAGTATATCACTCACTAGGGCTGCAGCCATTGTTCAGTATACAATGAGAACATGTCAACATCAATAATTGAAACCAATGCAATAAAAAATACATTTATAAGTTCCTTTTTGATTTCTACAATGCTTCCATTCAAATAACAAATGGTGTCCTCCAAACACTACTTGCTGCATGTAGTCGTTTTTTTGGCTCAAGTTATTGGTTAGTGCCATTCAACACAGTTTAAAAATGGCGGCTGCAGTTTGTAATGAGCTTTCTAAAAGTTTCCGAAGACACAAGGCATCGAAAGTATGGGGACTTCAAAGTGGTATGAAACAAAAAGATGGTTTGTACACTGCAAAGCTTTAATTGGACACTACAGCAGCACTAGTGCGATGCACAAGCAAATGAAGAGAAAACACAGGCGTGATTCTGGAAGACGGACCACCAGAAGGAAGAACAACTATTAAGTGTGGTCTGTTCATGTTTTTACCATTAGTAGGAAAGGATTTTTGAACCATGTTGTCCTTGTAGCTGCTAAATAAACTAATTATTAAAGCCATATAGTCAACTAACTGCTACCTTGGAATTTCCATTAAATAAGTGTTTGCATAAATGTTTAGGCTAGAATGTGGGCTCATTCAATGTTTTCAGTACATGTTGAACTTGATGAGACAGGCCTATTATTTTAACTATTTTATTTCTACCATTAGTTTAAGCACAATTATTTGTGTACATAATGCCATGAATACAACAGGTAATGTTAAAGGAATTTAGAATAATATAATGAAATGTCTAAGTTAAAGTAAACTAGGGAATATAACTATGACCTCATTATTACATGTTAAATAGTAAATTGCATGTCGTTTATTGCGGTCACGCCATCTGCACTTCGCTAAAGCTTAGTCGCGCCATCTATGCTGAGAGTTTTAGTATGTGTTTAAATGCTCTTTTACGGTACCCAGATGCAAAGTTTTGTTGGGGAGAAAGTTTCAGTTAAATCCCAATATATTTCTAAAGTCATTTTCCTGCTTACTTATAATACCAAATTATTGTATTTTAACTTTGGCAGTTTGAAGAAATGAGATGGCAAACGTATGCATATGGTTTGATAGTGAGTGTGAGAGAGTATGATAGTGTGTGTGAGAGGTTTGATGGTGAGTGTGAGAGAGTATGATAGTGTGTATGTAGAGGTAAGTTTGAATAGGTTTCTGCCAATATTCATGCTACAATGTAATTGGAAGTGTAGCGTGGTTTGTCAGGTGTGGTAGATTTTAAAATAGTTTATTAAAATTTTTGATTTTAACAGATTAAATGATATTCGGGTTTTCTCTTCTTTTTTAGTTAACTGAATTACTTTGTCAACCCTGTTTACATTTTGTTTTGTACTTCGTTGTTATTATATACTTGTTAGTTTGTTTTTGTTCAAATAAAATAAGATTCAATTAGGTTATTTAGATTTTTTGTAGGAAAACAGATTAATATGTAAAATAAGTAAAATAAAAAGCAACAACTAATATCTGTTACGTTATATCCTCCTATGAAACTCCCGAATAAGAGACTTATCCAAAACAAAAGACGCCGGGATCCAGCAGTGTTCCTTGGGCCCGTAACCCTCCCAATCAACTTGGTACTGAAACCCCCGACCACGGCGACGGGCCTGAAGCAAACGACGGACCGTGAAGGTCTCATCCCCATCGCGAACCCGGGTGGGTGGCGGGGGTCCGACCGGAGGGTTCAGGTCCGAGGAAGCCACCGGCTTAATCTGAGAAACGTGAAAGGAGGGATGAATCCGCATATGGCGGGGAAGATTCAAACGGACAGTAGACTGATTAATAATTTTGTCAATGGGGAAGGGACCGACATACCTGAGTGCCAGCTTTTTGGACTCCACGGCCGAAAGCCAGACCATCTGCCCGGAGAGTACTCAGGAGAAGGTCTGCGACGACGATTGGCAGACCGCTGTGTGGAGTCCCGAGTCCTAAGGAGAGCTTGCCGAGTGGCGTCCCAGACCTTGCGGCACTTACGGAGATGGTGATGGACAGAGGGGACCATCTCAGCAGGCTCCAGGTCAGCCACGAGGGAGGGCTGGTACCCCAGAGATGCCTCAAACAGAGAAATACCTAAAGCAGAGCTGGGCAGCGTGTTGTGGGCGTACTCGGCCCAGCCCAGGTGCCGGCTCCAGGTGGCCGGATTATCCGAGGACAGGCAGCAGAAGGTGGCCTTGATCTCCTGATTGGCCCGTTCCACCTGCCCGTTGGACTGGGGGTGGTAACCCGACGTGAGACTGGGTGAGGCTCCAATGGCCCGACAGAAGGCCCTCCACACCTGGAACGAAAACTGAGGACCACGGTCAGACACAATGTCTAAAGGAATACCATGAATCTTAAATACCTGATTAAACAGGATCTAAGCCGTCTCCATGGCCGACGGCAGCTTGGGTAGCGGGATGAGTCGAACCGTTTTGGAAAATCGGTCGATGACAGTGAGAATGACTGAGTGGCCGTCATATGGCGGAAGTCCAGTAATAAAATCCACAGCAATGTGTGACCAGGGTCGACAAGGAACCGGAAAAGGCTGCAGGAGGCCTGCCGGAGGCTGATGGAGGGCCTTACTGCGGGCACAGGTGGTGCAGGCTGCCACGTACTGCAGGGTGTCTAGGTCCATCTTGTTCCACCAGAAATAACGCTTGATAAGGGCCAGGGTGCGATGGAAGCCTGGGTGAGCCGCGAATGGGGAGTCGTGTCTAGCCGCAGATGGCACGTACAGGCGGTTAGAAGGCCCACCCCCAGGGTCAGGTTCCGATCTCTGGGCCTCCCGGACGGAGCGTTCAACCTCCCAGGTGAGGCGCCCAATGAGGCGATCTGGAAAGATGATGGGGTCCGGGTTCTCCTCGGGCATGTTGCTGGAGAACTGGCGGTATAGGGCGTCCGGCTTGGTGTTCCTAGAGCCGGGGCGATAAGTGATGGTAAAGTCAAAGCGTGCAAAGAACAATGCCCACCTGGCCTGATGGGAGTTGAGCCTCTTAGCTGACTGGATGTAGGCCAGGTTTTTATGCTTCGTCCAGACCAGGAACGGCAGTTCAGATCCCTCCAACCAGTGTCTCCACTCCTCCAGTGCCATCTTGACAGCGAGGAGTTCCCAATTACCCACATCATAATTCACCTTGCCAAATGTCTGGAAAAGAAAGCACATGGATGCAACTTGTTACCCTTACCCCCACGTTGAGAGAGTACTGTGCCTGCTCCTAGGTCTGATGCGTCCACCTCGACCACGAACTGCTTGGAGGGGTGAGGTAGAACCAGAACCGGTGCTGAAGTGAAGAGGTCCTTGAGTTTGGTGAAAGCTGCCTCGGCCTCCGGAGTCCAAAGGAAGGAACGTTTGGACGAGGTGAGGCTGGTGAGCGGGGCTGCCACCCTGCTGTAATCTCGGATGAATTTCCGGTAAAAATTCGCAAATCCCAAGAACCGCTGTAGTTCCTTGCGTCCGGTCGGAGTGGGCCACTCTGCAACTGCCTGAATCTTTGCAGGGTCCGCCTTGACACACCCCCTCTGGACGATGAACCCAAGGAACGGAACTGACAATGCGTGGAACAGGCACTTCTCAGCCTTCACGAATAATTTGTTCTCCAGTAGTCGGGCGAGGACCAACCGAACGTGACAAATGTGTTCCTCCTCGGAGTGGGAAAAAAACAGGATATCGTCGAAAACAAACCGGTTTAAAAAAAAAAAATTCACGAAGGACGTCGTTCATAAAGGCCCGGAAAACAGCAGGAGCGTTACTAAGTCCAAAAGGCATGACCCTGTATTCAAAATGCCCCAGGGGGGTATTGAAACCAGTCTTCCACTCGTCCCCACTCTTGATGCGCAGAAGATGGTAAGCATTGCGCAAGTCGAGCTTCGAAAAAACAGTGGCTCCTCGAAGGAGGTCGAAGCCCGACGACAAGAGGGGAGAGGATACCTGTTACGCCTGGTGATAGAGTTGAGGCCTCGAAAGTCAATGCAGGGTCGAAGAAATCCGTCCTTCTTGCCAACGAAGAAAAAACCCGCTCTGAGGGTCGAAGAGGATGGCCGGATGAGACCTGCCGCCAGAGAATCCGACATGTATTTCTCCATAGCTTCTCTCTCGTTGCGAGATAGATGGTACAGTCTGCTAGAGGGGAGAGAGGCACCAGGCAAAAGCTCAATGGAACAATCGTAAAGTCGGAGGGACGGCAGGCTCACGGCCTGGTCCCGATCAAATACCTGGCGGAGATCGTGGTAGGGTCGAGGCACCCGTGAGAGGTCGATCTCCCCCGATGACTGGGAAGGGCACTGGGGCTCCCTGGAGGGAGGTACAGCAGACAGCTCTGATGGCAGGCTTCGCTCCAGCCGATGATCCTCCCTTGGCTCCAATCGATGGTAGGGTTGTGGAGCTGCAGCCAAGGGTGACCGAGGACCAGGGGAGTCTTGGTTACCTGAAGGACAGAGAAGGAAATGCTTTCGTGATGGTTACCTGACAGGATGAGACGGATAGGTCAGGTCCGATGGGTAATCCGGGCCAGGAGCTTGCCATCAAGAGCGTAGGCTCACCTCGGGGTCTCAAGGGTCTCCAAGGGCAGGCCCAGTCGGGCGACGAGTTCCTGGTCCATGATGTTAACCTCCGCCCCGGAATCCACCAGAGCCTGGAGAGAGTGAGTGCCCCCTGCCAGATGCAACGATGCAAGAAGCAGGAGTGAAGGACGAGGAGGTGCTGGGGGACTAGGTGAGGTGCTCGTCAGGGCCCCCAGGTTCACTGGCGAGTGGCCCCTTTTGGCCGAAGGGGACAGGAAATGCGGAAATGGCCGGTAGCTCCACAATAAATGCAAAGTCCCTTCTCCCTTCGGCAATTGCGTTCCTGGGAGGAAAGTTTGGTGCGACCCAACTGCATAGGTTCAGACTCGTCCGGGGGGTCCACAGGGGCTGACGAGCACGTCGGCTCAACCCGTACAGTGGATCGGGTCCGCGGAGACAGGGACGCCTGGGCCAAATGCAGGGATTTCTCCCTGCGACGCTCCTGCCAGCGCCGGTCCAGGCGAACAGCCAAAGCCACCAAAGCGTCCAAATCGGGGGGGTTGTCACGGGCAGCGAGCTCGTCTTTAAGTTGTTCGGACAACCCAGAACGAAAAGCCTCCTGCAAGGCTGGATCATTCCAACGGGCGTCCGCAGCCAATGACCGAAATTCCACAGCATAGTCAGCGACCGACCGGGAACCCTGCCGAAGGCTGATGAGTCGGCTCGACGCCGCCTCCCCGTGGCTTAGGTGGTCAAAAACCTCCCGAAACCGACGAAGAAAAACAGCGAACGAGACTTCCCCAAAACAACGATTGGCGAGCTCGGCCTCAGCCCACCTCAGGGCCCTGCCCCGCAAAAGGCCCACAAGGGCCCGACTTTCGCATCATCAGCGGAAAAGGCTGTGGTCTGCAACCGAAAAACCACCTCACACTGCAACAGGAAGAGCCGACAACGGTCCAACTCACCATCGTAGGACTCAAGGTGTGTAAGAGGTGGTTCGATGCTGCTGGATGGCGGAGGCAGTCCAAGAGAAGCGGCAGCGGAGGAAGCAGACCCCGAGGGAGCGGCCAGAGATTGGGCAGAATCCGGGATGCCGCTGGGATCAGAAGTGGTCTGGCTTCCGGCAGAAGGGACAGAGCCCTGAGAAGAAACAGACAAATATATATATATATAAGCTCGCACTTGTTTACAGGGATATTGTTAGGTTCTCTCCGGTTTGGTCTTGTTATTTTGCCGCTCTGTTACGTCTTCCGTTCCCTGTTTTCCTCGTCTTTATTTACCTTTTTACTCCCTCATGGCTTTGTTGTTGTTGTTTTTGCTTTATCTATATATATATATATATATATATATATATATATATATATATATATATATATATATATATATATATATAATTTTTTTTTTTGTTTGTTTTTTGTCAATATCGCATACACCTAATTAGACACCACTCTAAAGTCCATAACCCAAACACAAAGGGGTGCTATCCATGGTCAGCTAATAATAACCTTTCCCCATGTGCAAACACTGTTTCTTGGTAGATTCAGCAAGGTGACTGGTGACACCAAACTAACACAAAATAACAACTGAAACACTGAATCGACTGGTATTCTCAAATTTTTCTTTTTCAAATCTGCAGATGGGCTGAGGGAAAATTATTTTAATGAATGATTCAGCAAGTGCTTCAACCTTCTCACCATCAGTAATTACTGCAACTTCTTCGATTTCTATCATTGAACATTCCCATTGTTGTTGTTGCTGTTGTTGTTGTTGTTGTTGCTCTTGTTGTTGTTTTCTTATACTTTCCTGTAGGACTTCTTTTTCCTATCTGGGTGCAGTACTCTCTCCAGGAGTTCCTTTTTTCCTGCCTTACAGTTTTCTTTTCTACTGCCCATGATTTTTACATTCCATACAAGTCTGAAAGTTAGGAGTACTCCTTACTCTTATAAAAGACTTACTTCTTTCCCTAACTGCTAGTGATCACTGCTCTGTCCACCAACGGACTAGGTTTCTTATTCTATAATACCAGGTTACTGCTGCATTCAAAAATGGTGATGGAATTAAAATTGGTGACTGTATTTAAAAAATGCTTCACGTGCTGGATTTACCTACTTAAAGCACCGCTGGAGCAGATATTAAAAAAAATCAGATAAGGACGCTGTTATATCATCATATCATCTTCTTATATAAATGTCCCTGGACTAATTGGCTTCCATGTTTATGATTGGTGTGTTGAGGCTGTTAGATTACAACACTTTGTCTTTTCCATGTTTCAGCATAATGTTCTGATTATTTATTCATTTGGGGAATCCATGTTTCCAAGGCATAGCCTATGTTACGAACACACTGTAAACCTGACTTGCTTTGAGTGAGTATTGCTGGAAGAGTAGGTATATTATTATATTATTGCATGATTTATTTTATTTTACAAAGGGGGGGATGTAAGTCAAATGTAATTGAAACGTAAAATGAATAAATCTATTAAAGTATTATAAATAGGCTTTTACATGACTTGTTTCATCTCTTTAAACATCACATTTTCACATAATAATATAATATTACTTACTAATAATATGTAAGTTATACATAATTTATAGCTCAAAAATGCTATTGTGAATTGATTATTACAGCCCCATCTGTGTCTCCTTTAATCACCTGCAAATCACCCTGAAGGGATATTATAGGTCTATAACAATAATGTACACCTTCCAATAGACTCTCGTTAGATTTGCACATTGAATGGTTTGGCCAAAACCATAAATCATACAATGAGTATTGTTATTCCTTGTACTAATTACAGGTCAAAGCCAGAACTCACTTTTTACTTATGAAGTTCTCCCACGATCACAGAAACACGGACACACATGAGCACACACAAACTTGTCATAGACCTACAACAATTTTGTCTGTTATGTTAAAAAGAATATAAAGACTTTAATGTTAAATGCAAGATATAATATTAAAAATTATATTTGTGGCTAAAACATTAGGGACTTGAGCCCCAGTTTAAAATGACCTGACAAAGCCCCTCCCTTAAGGCTTGCTATTTTTTTGCTGCTTTGTGTAAAAAGTGGTCAGTGAGATGTTTGACGTACTGATTTTTTCAAATTTTTGTAATAAAACAGGTGAATACTGTCATTTGTATAGACTGTTTCAAAGAGATAAACAATAACAAAACTACAGTACATATCCGTGCCTAAAGCATTGCTGCTATTTTCATACAAAACTCATAATAACAAAAGGTTATTGCTTAGAAAGTGAATAAAATATGCAAAAATATGATCTCTTGTCATTAAAAACTGATGATAAACTTCTGGCCCTGTCAGAAATGTTGGATTAAATCTCATGTGTGATGCTGCTGCTGCTGCTGCTGCTGCTGCTAGTCACCGCAATGAATAAAGCAAACCAAAATGTAGTTGTAGTGGTGAAACACAACCATAATGTGCGCTGAGTGGTTTTGTGTCAGCTTGCCATATGTGTTTCTGGTGTATAAGGTTAATCTGGACCGAAATAAGAGCGGAATTACATCCTCCAGGTGTGTTGCTCCCTAACAAAGCACAGACTGTTTAGACTCGACTTCATCTCTCATCATTACAAAAACACACCCAAGATTTGATACTAATCCTCTCATACAGTCCTACCTGCAATAAACTTATAAGAGCTTAATTTGGATAAAACTGAGGTTTTATTAGTTGGACTCAAGGCTGTGAGAGACAGGTTGGATAGATACATCTATCCTAAACCTAGATGGCTGTTCAGTAATGCCTAGTCCATCTGTAAAAAACATAGGTGTCTCGTTTGATTCAGATCACTGTTTTGATGCGCACATTAGCAACATCACTCGAATTGCTTTCTTTCAGTACGTAATATTGATAAACTTAGATATATGCTCTCATTAAAGATGCGGAGAAACTGGTCATGTGTTTATAACCTCAAGGTTGGATTACTGTAAGACTTTACTTATGCTCTAGTAAATCTATAAATAAACTTCAATTAGTTAAGAATGCAGCAGCTCGAGTGCTGTCTAGAACTAGAATTTGATTATATCAGTCGTGTTCTGCTTGTCTCAACACTGGTTACCAGTTAAATTCTGCATTGATTACAACTACTCATTGTAACATATAAAGCTCTACATGGCCTGGACCCACAGTATCTGAGTGAACTCATAGAGTTTTACAATCCAGCTCATCTATTTCACTCGCAAGGTGCAGGACTGATTTAAGTTCCTAGAATTAAAAAAAGTCACAGCAGGGAGAAAGGCTTGCTCATACATGCCCCCCAACCATGGAATAAACTCCCCACTTTAGTTTGAGATTCAGAAACTCTCCAGTTTTTTCAGTCGAGGCTAAAACTTACTTATTTAGGCAGGCTTTTGGTTAAACATAGACTGAGTTGCGTGGCTCAGGTCACTGGGGTGATATGGGGTCATGGCTGGTCTGCCTGGCTTGTCATGCCTTTGGCTGAGAATGTCTGGTGGGCTGTCTGGCTGGGCTGGGCTTCAGTCCTCTTGATCTTGAGTTGTGCATCCTTGCTTTAAACTAAGAGCAAATATGGAGTTTCATAGTCAAAGAGATTTGTGGAAATCTGGAATGTTGGGTTGCTCTCTTCTTGCCTCCCAAGTGCGGTCACTCAGGTTTGTTGATTGCTGGTTGCTGTGGTGGGTTGCTGATGTCTCATGTGATCCCTCTTGGCTGTGTTACCTTCTGGTTCTTCCCTTTGTAATTATGCTGCTATAGCTAATGCTCCCAGAGTCTCGTGCTACACATGGCATCAGTGGTTGTTATTAGATTCTATGCTTTTAACAATAACTACGTACATTTTCTCTTTTCTCTGCCACATCTCACACATTCTCTCGTCTGTGCGACTGTATAAATAAAGTACTGGTGTTCTTCCCTTTAGCCTGGTTCCAGCGACGTTAACCCTTAACCAGCCTTATCCAACAGTGGAAAAAAAAGAAAAACAAACAAACATACAAAAAAAACAATGATGTTATTAGTTTAGATTCCAAAACAGACCAACCGCAGCCACATGTGAACCCCTACACACCACAGCTAAAAAGAACAATTGAATTAGAGAAGACAGATGCAATTTGGCAGCCAGCTGTGAGGGGGAAAGTTTCAAAAGTGGCTGAAAAGTTATTTAGTGTGAAACTAAACTGGTTATTTAGGCCAAAAATGGTCAGAGAAAGTGCTTCACCCTGACAAACTGCGACTCGAGCAATACTAGCAGGTTTTATAAAGGCATCTTAAGTTATACCAGTTTATTTGTTCTACTACAGCAGAACAAGCTAGTCAAAAGACGCCCTGTGTAAAAACGAACATGCACCTGACATAAAGAAATTCTGTAGAAGTCAGTAGAAAAAAAAACTGTAGAAATCCTTTACAACCAAACCAGAACAGAATATCGAATCAGTAATTAGCTGTAGTTGTTTTTTCTGTAAAGGAGGTTCTACTAGTTATTATATAAAAGGGTCCCAATTTGGAATTCTAACGATTTATTAATATTCAGTGAAGGAATAAAAATGGCCTTGAATGCAGTGATGGACCATTAAAGTGCATATGCAAAACACAATGCACTAAATATGCCTTGAATCTCTTTAAATGATAATGATCATAGAAATGAAAAACCTTCCCAAAATAAAGATTCCTTTAGGTCTTAATATAGAATATCAAATATGAAGTTTAACTTGACTAATAGAACACAGCTACTAAATAACCCAATGTTTTAAATGTGCTTCATTTTCTCACTACAGCTGTTTTTCCTCAACATTGCCCATCTTCTGTCTGCTTGAAATGTTACTGTTGGTTTTATCACCACTTTTCTCCTGCTGGTAGATGAAATTCCAGCACTTGTCTTCCACTTAACAAAGCCAACCTTACCATACACTGATGGAAGGAAGAGAGAGACAAGCAAGAGTTAAAAACGCATAACGGTTAATGACCAGGACTCCTCATGTTTGTAGGTGGCAAGTGTCTGTGAGGGTGACTGATGTGCCGTGAATTAGATTCTGGCACTTTTAGCCTTCTCCTGGCTGCATGCGGCAAGCTCCTTAATGGGGCTAAATGTGTCACTTCTTTCCTGATATGGGTGGAGAAGTAGAAAAGGGGTCAGTCGGCAGTTGCTCTTACCTGTCAGAAAATATACAGGAGCAGAGACACCTCCAGCATCCTGTGGAAATCCCAGTACACTGAGCACACTTTCCATTATAATATTTTTAATGCTGTCAGGTACAACGTGAATTGAAATTTTTTGTTTTATGTTCTCTTTAGGGTCAATCCATTCATACAACGGATTAACAATACATGCTTTTAATACTGGAATACAGATTGTGTTAAGAAGGGTGACGTCCTGTATGCAGTATTAATATGCCTTTATGCTGGTTAGTAATGAGCATATATGTCTTTGAACAATGCAAAAGCATAAGGACATTTTGACTTTGTCTTTTGAGACAAAAATGAAACAATAAAGCAAAATGCTCTACCTACAGAGCTGCTAACAATGACACTAATCCCCATGTGAGAAGAGAATGCTGATGTGTCTTAACATTTTTTTTTTCACCTGGTGTGACATCAAAGCGGTGTGGTGCTGTAAATAAATTATTCTTGATATTGTAAACATCATTATGCATAAGGAACCATCGGGACCATTGTCGTGTGCAGGTTTAACTCTGGCTGAACTCTTGACTGTCAGTCTCGTTAGAGCCTCACATCACAGCTGCTAACACAGCGGGGTGCTTTAATAGATTTTATGGCTATTCTTTAATTCAAAAGTATAAACAAATGTTAATCCCACAAGAGTTCGATAGGATTATACTTTTTCTGTTCAATTTGACTAATGTGTATATCCTTTTGGTCTTGTTAAACATTATTTTACAAAGTTTTAAGTATGGATTTTGGGAAGCATGATGGTGCAGTGGTTTGTGCTGTTGCCTGACACCTCCAGAGACCCAAGTTCCCGGATCTGCTGCCTGTGTGGAGTTTTCATCTTCTCATCATGTCGGTGTGGGTTTCCTCCAGGTTCTCCAGATTCATCCCACATTCCAAAAACATGATACTAAAGTGTCGCAGTGTGAGTGAGTGTATGTGTATGTATGTGCAATGCGATGGAATGTTGCCCTGTCCAGGATTGGTTCCAACCTTGCACCTTGTGCTGCTGGCTATGCCCTGGTCAACTTGAATTTCATTAAGTGGGCAAGGAAAGTGGGTGAGTGATGGCTTTTTCTTTTTTCTTTGTAGCATCCTTGAGTCATCTTTTATGTTACATATGACACCGGTATTAAATATGTAACAGCTATCAAAGCACTCAGCTGAGTACCAGTCATGCATCTGTTTCTCAAACTGTACTACTGTGCAGTTGTGCATCTGGATCTTCCACTTCTTTTATCTTTCAAGGAACCGGTGCACAAGTTGGTGATGTTGTGACATTCAAGACATTAGTCATAGGTTAGAAAATAAAGAAAATTTAATTTTATGTTCCAGGGATGATGAACTGCATAATAGATTGGCAAGTTTCTTGGAGTTTGTCATTTTGATCATTCTGAGTACAAAATTTAACTTTAGAAATGCCAGAGCACTACATACCTTGCAACCCAGGAAAGGCAATGTACTTACACGATTGAAGAAAAGGTGCGATTCAGTGGTGGTGCTCCTTATTTACACATGCATTAGATCATGCCTTGATGCAGTGGGGTAGGTTTCATTATTTTTTTTTTTTGGCACTGCTCAACTCACTGCTCAGATTAGTTATATTTTATGCTTTGTAAAACATAGGATATGCTACACCAAGAATGTAAAAAATCATATTTAATATACCAGACATTGTACCTTGAAGATGCATATTTATTTACTATAAGTATATTTACAGTTTTAATTATATTCTCGCCAGCCATGTCTTACATTACTGCACCCTTTCTCCTTTGACAGCGATAGCTGAACGTTTCGGCTTATTGGAAGTTCTCTGAATTACAAGCTGTATTATTAAATAAAGTGCTTGTTGAATGTAACTTAAATTCAGTTCACAGAGTTTGTCTTGTGTTTTGTCCTTATCAACAATTTGCAAAATAATGAACAGTGAACAATATCATAGGATGAGCATGAGTATTATTCATACGGTAGAGCATTATTCATTCACATATAACATGAGTCAATTTAGATAGCATTATTTTGTGGGGAGGCAATTCTGTAATTCACTGTTTGGAACCCCTTTATTTCTGTCCAGTCAGAGGCAGCTGGTTTGGACCCAAGCACAGAGTGACACTGGTTTTGCACTCTGGGAGCACTAGAGCCAATTTCTAATTCAAGAATATCTTGTGATATTAAACTTCCTGCTGAATACTCTTGGTAGCTTCATGTACATACACATACCAGTGCACATTTCCAATTTTCATTCTGTCATTCATTTTCATACCCACTTTGGGTCATAAAAGAATAAGGAGAAAGACAGGAACCAACACTTGACAGGGCACCAATCCACACTGGGGCAAAGTGACCTAAAAAATATCTTTGGAATGTGGGAGGAAACCTGAATAACAGTGTAACAATGTAAGAGCATAAATTCATTAAATGTCAGTTATTTGATGCATACATTAATTAGATTTTGAAGTTATACAGTGGGAACTTTTTAATTAGTTTAACATAATTAATTTAGGTGTTAGTCTTAAACCAGGAGACTATACAAAATCTAACAATAATGGGCAGAGTGAGTAAAGAAAATGCATGTGCTTGAGGAGATGAAATAGGCTGATATACAGACTATATACATTTTAGTAATCATTAGGCTTCTTCTCAAAACCGATGAAAACTAAATGGAATAAACCATAGTACCAAGTATTAACATAACATAATATAATAGCTGGTGGGAAGGCCTTAGCTCCAAACCCATAATTCAGTGTTGGTAATTATCCAATAGCAAATGCCTATATCAATGAAAAAATTCACAGAGCGTTGCATTCAAGCAGGGGCCCAAGCTATTGCTTATCTTACTCTATATCTAGCTAACAAGCAATGTGATTATAACAGTACATCAGTTGAACTTCACTGCTGACAATTTACCTTTAGTTCCACTTAGTTCTGTGTAATGTGCTTTTTTTAATAAGCAGACATATCTCAATGAAACAAAAAGCTGGCTACAAACTCTCCCTCTTCATCTAAATCATTACTGAGCATCCTGCAAGGTAATGAAAGAAGTAATTCCACCTAACCACCTAATTTAATTTACTTTTTTTCATCAGAGGGCTGAGCTGAGCAGTCAGTTTACACTTGTTTTCTACTTATGTAGCACTTTAACTAAAAATTATAAACTGCCTTGTAAATGCGAAGGAGGTATTGATCTAAGCAGAAACAGAGAAAGGTTAATAACTGTGTGACAGATAATGATCAGTGATGCTTTAAATATATCTATGGCCCTGATAATTAGGCAGCCATCTTCTATAAGAGTAACATTGTGTTTGGCTTTGTTACTTTAGAGCAAGTAACAGTTGACAGTAACAAAAAAATCCAGGAAATCACACTGTAGGATTTTTAAAGAATTTAATTGTATATCATGGTGGAAAATAAGTATTTGGTCACCCAAAACAAGTAAGATTTCTGGCTCTCACTAAAGTGTTCATAAACTTTCAAGCACCGCTGTAAATACTTTAGTTTGTAAATACTTATATACAAAGGCTTTTGGCTAGACTTAGACTGGGATGCATGGCTCAGGTTACTGGGGCCAGAGTCTGGGGTCACGTCTTGTTCATCCGCTTCAGCTACACTCAAGTTGTTTCCATCATCAGCTCAAGCCCCGCCATACCTGGGCGACACCAGAAGGCAGTAACTGTCTGCCTCCTCCGGTTGGCTGAGGACGAAGTGCCGCTAAGAACTTTCCTGCTAAGCACTCAAGATCCTAGAGTGACTTGAACTATTACTTTTTGGCTAGGTAAATTAGTTTCATTCTTACATTTATCATGTATTCCACCCAAGGAGGTTGGGTCCCTTTTTGAGTCTTGGTCCTCCCAAGGTTTCTTCCTCATAACATTTGGGGAGTTTTTCCTTGCCACTGCCCTAGGCTTGTGCAATTTGGGATTAGCCGTACATATTAGAAGATAATCTAAAATTGGCAAGTTCCTTTGAGACAATACTCCATATACTCCAATATTAAAACGCGCTAAATAAATAAATCTGACTTGACTTGGCTCTGCAATCTTATATACAGTATATATTAATCGCCTTGGTTTATGGTTCATTAGACTTATGATGGGTTTATTGGAATATAACCCCATTGTGAATCTGGGAGCACCTGTATTCTTGTAAGTGTATAAGAATTTTTTTTTTTTTTTTTACAACAGAGCTGTCTAATAACTGTGTCCCATGTCACATCTGATGTCCATGGCAACCAGAAGTTGAGTAGTTTAGTTTCAATAGAATAACATGCTCATTTCTATTGGGCCCAACTTTGCTATTCTGGAATGGGGCATGGTAGCAAGAATGCTGATGTGATCTTGGACACAGCATAGGCATGAGGGTTGAAACTGACACTAGCAGGACAAGAGCTTATTAAAAGGGAAGTATGTATTTTCAAGCAAGCATTATGCAATACCTATACAATCCACTGTTCCCTGTTGTTTATGAAGTAAGTATGATGTTGTTTATGAAGTATGTATGAAGATTTTGATGTTGCAAAGGAAAATAATAATAATAAAAACTAATTTAACAGTTTCGGTTATTGAATAATTTTGTTAACGCAATAAATGCAGATTCTTATGTGTACATGGGCAAGCTGAACCATCAAGGTTGTTATGTTTAATAAACCTGAAAGATGTACAGTGGGACAAAAAAGTATTTAGTCAGCCACTGATTGTGCAAGTTCTCCTACTTAGAAAGATGAGAGAGGTCTGTAATTTTCATCATAGGTACACTTCAACTATCAGAGACAAAATGAGAAAAAAAATAAGGTAATCACATTGTAAGATTTTTAAAGAATTTAATTGTAAATCATGGTGGAAAATAAGTATTTGGTCACCCACAAACAAGCAAGATTTCTGGCTCTCACAGACCTGTAACTTCTTCTTTAAGAAGCTCTTCTGTACATCACTTGTTTCCTGTACTAATGGCACTTGTTTGTCCTCATTATCTGCATAAAAGACACCTGTCCACAGCCTAAAACAGTCAGACTCAAAGAACCAAAGAACTGTCGAAGGACACCGGGAAGAAAATTGTAGACCTGTACCAGGCTGGGAAGAGTGAATCTACAATAGGCAAGTTGGGTGGTGTGAATAAATCAACTGTGGGAGCAACTGTAAGAAAATGGAAGACATACAAGACCATTGATATTCTCCCTAGATCTGGGGGCCCATGCAAGATCTCGAGTTGCATCCCAAGAACATCATACCTACTGTGAAGCGTGGGGGTGGAAACATCATGCTTTGGGGCTGTTTTTCTGCAAAGGGGACAGGACGACTGATCCCAGTTAAGGGAAGAATGAACGGGGCCATGTATCGTGAGATTTTAAGCCAAAACCTCCTTCCATCAGTGAGAGCACTGAAGATGGAACATGGCTGGGTTTTCCAGCATGACAATGATCCCAAACACACCACTCGGGCAACAAAGGAGTGGCTCCGTAAAAAGCATTACATGGTCCTGGAGTTTCCTAGCCAGTCTCCAGACCTCAACCCCATAGAAAATGTGTGAAGGGAGTTGAAAGTCTGTGTTGCCCCAAAACATCACTGCTTTAGAGGAGATCTGCATGGAGGAATGGGCCAAAATACCAGTTACAGTGTATGTGCAAACCTACAATGTGATTTTCTGGATTTATTTTTCTCATTTTTTCTCTCATAGTTGAAGTGTACCTATGATGAAAATTACAGACCTCTCTCATCTTTCTAAGTAGGAGAACTTGCACAATCAGTGGCTGACTAAATACTTTTTGCCCCACTGTATGTACTTATGTTGTATTTAAACACCCCAGCAAAGCCCCTGCAACTGATTCAGTCACTACTGTGCTGAGAATAATGCATCACCCAAATAATATGGGGTCAGTGGTGGGCATGGATCAAGTGAAGGAGAGCTGACAAACTGCAACATTGGGGTTACATTTATTAACTATACGTCTACAATGTGCACCAAATATAAGAATCCAAGGCAACCACAATATTACACACACCGGTTTTGTCGGTACTGTTGGTAGGTGTGTGGATAGAAACTGTAAGTATTTTTATACTAAACACAATATGTGTTGGTCAACTTCTAGTCTTTCATCAGTTTCTGGCTGGATATTTTGATAATTGCATGACTGAGCAGCAGTGTTAATTTCTTTGACAAATGATTTTCATTATAGTTTTCGTCAACGGCCCTTTTTTTCAATCGAAAACGATATGGTGACCAACTTAAATTTAATGAAAAACGACAAAAACTAAGATGAAATTAACTGACATTTTTGTCAACGAATAAAAATGAGAAGAAAATGTTTGACAGAGACGACATCCAGTCTGATCTGATGTAGTTTTGTGGAATGTAGGGACAAGTTAGAAAGAGATCCAATCATAACTTTAGCATATGTGGAAAGACTGGACAGGTTTGGTATCGATTCAATCAGTAATGCTGTAAGACACACACATTTGATTTAACCTCAGGAAGTCCGTACGACTAGCCTCTGTACCGTTTCTCAAGAAACTAACTCGGCAATGTCAACACCTGGGAGAAAGAAGAGAGTCAATATATTGGCACATTTCTCATTTGATGAGGAAAACAAGACTCTTTGTAAACCAGGTGGGGGGAGGGGGGAACTATCTCCGGTAACAATGTAACAAGTTGGAAACGACATCTGCAGGCATGTCATCCCGAAACTGCTGTCAAGCTATCCGCTACTAAATAGCTCCTATTTTAGTGGTATCACGGTAGTGTTGCAAACGCATTGTAAGTTCATTATGTTCAAACCAATATTTTAGTGAATAAAGTAGGGATTCAAATGTTTCCAGTTCACGGCATGGATATATTTTACTTTGTCCAAGTGTTCATACTATCTTTAATGAATATTCGGATAACAAAACTTATGAAAAATGAATAAATGCACATACATCTGATCTTCTCAATTTACATTTTTAATAAAGCTCATAACATATCATTTATTCCAACTTTGTCCTATTGTACAATATCTTATGAGTGTCCACACCGAGTTTGAAGCAGATCTTTCGTGCATATAAACCTGAGCTTATATCTTAATTAAATCTTATAATATATCATTCATTCCAATATAAAAGTAATTCCTTATATTATAGAATATCTGCTGAATGTCCATGGTCTATGGTGAAAATTTTGAGTTATAACCATTTTAATGTATAATGTTGTTATTAGTGCATGCAAATAGATGTTTCACTTCGTCAAAATAATTCAAGGGAAATGTTAAAAAAGCATTTAAATATTGCAACCTTTACATTTCATATTTCAGTCAACATAATCTACTGTAGATTTAGTTGACCATAATATTATTATAATTAGTCGACTAAAACTAGACTAAAACTAAAAACAATTCAGATGACTATGACTAAAGGTAAATTACGTTTTAGTCAAAAGACTATGACTAAAACTAAATCAAAATTTGCTGTCAAAATTAACACTGCTGAGCAGAAGACATATTGCAATATCAGAGCAACCTTTGTTGACAAGGTTGCTTCATTCAACTGATGAGCTAAAGTCAGTAACTGTGTCCCTACAATGTACACTTTCTTGATAGTGCCCTATTTCCACCTGAAAGTGCCATTCATTTTTCTGGCTGTAACAAGCCTTGCAATCGTGGCGGAGTTCAAGCCGATGCCGCTGCGCCGCATCGGGGGCAATCAGCACGCTGCTGTTTAGGAAGTGGCTTGGAGCGTGGCTGGTTGCTGGATCGTCAGCATGTAACGCCAGTATTTTCCTCAAATCCGTGTTTCCACTGACTCCCTTTTGCCCTGATTTTTCCCAAAACTTTTTTTCGTGCCTCTAATGTGTTTATTTGTAACGTTTTACCTCAGCCTGCTGCCTTGTCGGACTTCTCTCTGCCCTGGGTGATTCAGCATGGAATAAAACACCCGACGCCCGCTCTCCACGGCCGAGGACCATGGAGTTGATCACCGCCTGCACTACCACAGCACAGACACACATACGTGTTGAGACTTTGATATATCCCTGTTCTTTAAATAAAACAGGGTGATTGTCATCCCATTGATTGAAAACACCTGACTCTTAATTTATCCTTCATAATTACTTGCTAATCCTAGAGGTTCACATACTTTTGCCACGCACTAATATGTAATATTGGATCATTTTCTTCAATAAATAAATGACCAAGTATAATATTTTTGTCTCATCTGTCTAACTGGGTTTTGTTTGTCTAACTGGGTCTTTATCTACTTTTAAGACATGTGTGAAGTTTTAGGTCGTATTTATGCAGAAATATAGAAAATTCTAAAGGGTTCACAAACTTTCAAGCACCACTGTAGGTATTTTGGTTTTCCTAAAGTGTCCTTGTGTGTGTACCCTGTGACGGATTGGTGCCCTGTCCAGGTTAGGCCTCAGCTTTCTATGACCAAGGATCAGATTAAGTGCTATGAAAATGAATGAATGAAGCCCACAAAATGCATCATATGACAGCAGAAAACAACAGAACTGCACCAATGCAGAATGTGAGACCATAATATACAACATTCCAAAAACATGAATACACTTAGTTAAATTCTGCTGAATAAACCATTTTCTGCTAAGATATGCTTAGCTGTAGGCGTATAGTGCAGTAGCTTTAGAGGCGTTCCTCTTAAAATATTTTAGAAAGATTAATTTCCTCTGTGTGCCATTATTCTAGTTGATTTATTCTTTTGTTTGCGTCCTCTGCTATGTATTTGCATACTTTGATTGTTTTGCTCCTTTTGCATGGCTTCCTAGGAGAGTAAATGCGAGCTTCAGTGATTTCTCTCTTTTTCATCTCACACATGTCAGAACCTTGCTGTTGAGAGAATTGCATTTCTTTCTTTCTTTACAGAAGAGTGACTGCTGCTAATATGCAGTGTAATTATTCATCTTTTTGTCTGTATGGTGGGAGTAATGTTGTTTCTGGCCAGAATGAGCTTTGTGTCATACTTATAATGTATAATGACTGTGTGTGGTGATATGTGGCATACGTTGTCCATCTTAGTTCAGCTATCACATTGTTGGGACTAGTTTTGACGTAATCAGCAATTAATTAATGGCTGACAATGGATATTATTATGTGCCAGTCAATTGGAGACATTGAAAAAATATGAGGAGAGAAATTACAGGCCAGTTGTTACTAGCTCTCAATAGCTCATGATTTTTTTTTTTGCAGTTTGATGCTTGATACTGTAGACAATTCTTAATAATTCACTTACCAAACCCACTATTTTCAGAGGATAGAAAACCTAAATTTAAAGCAGAGTAGTTCCTGTTGAAATCTAATGACTGAAAAGTAAAACAAAAACTCATGTAATCTATAAAACACTTCAGTTACAGTGCTTCCACTGTCACTGAGTATTGTGATAACCTGTTAGCGTGTTGTTAGACCGCTTTCACAGGCCAGCCATTTTTCAATCAGCTAAATTTCCAGACCAGTCATTATCTGATAATCGAAATCAAATTACTAAGTATGAGCTTTTCTTCACTGTCACTGTTCAGAGAATATTTTGATTATTGTGTGATTACACACAAGTTAATATTCCATGCCCATGTATCAGCGGGTTAATTGTATTTTTAATATCACACTCAAGCATACTTAATTTCATCAATGCAGAGAAATAGCACTTAAAAGAGAATGGCAACTGGACTGGCTCAGAAATTCCATGCTGCATGAGACATACATGATAGCAAAAGGATTTTATGTTCTTGTTTATTTTTTCTTCTGCTTTAAGATCTTAGTAATGATTGAAGAGCATAAGACATTGTTATCCTGCCTTAGGATTGTGTTCCATTAAATACTATTGATTAGGTGATTCAAGCAGTACATTATTAAGCAGTCATTGGATTTTGGGGACAATTACAGGCATGTTGAGCTGGATTGTTGAGTATGTGGAAGGTCACAGTAAAAAAAAATTATTCAGCCTTACATTTAATTATAAATGGTTAGAGCAGTTTTAGACATGCATAATAACTCGTTTACGTGTATTCAAATTGCACATGTAATTTACTGTGAGCCACAATATTCCCAATGTTGTATTATGAGCCATCTGCCCTACAGTAATTAATATGTATTTATTACTCTGCATTGAAATGAATATAATGCAGCTTTATGAGATCTTTTTAGAACAAAGAACATTCATTTTGTGTGGCTTCTTTAAACAGAGCAGCATAACCTAGAGGAATAATGGCTCTATTTTGAGGTTGAGGTTAGTTGTATAATTCCTGCATATTGGTAATATGGTTGGGACTAAGCCAGATTTTCATAATCTCACCAAGTTTATTCCGTTGCCAGACATGTAAAGTTACAAGTTTGTAAACCTTGTGTATTTACCTGGAATTTTGCGCTAATTACTCATAAAACTAGGGCTAACCTCCCAAGTCAATACTAGAGCTTATCACCCTAGTCATAATTAACAAGCAAATTATGTCTACATGATCACTTAGACTACTGTTAGGCTGAGGACAAGGATGGACGAGGGAGACAGACGCAAGTGCATACAATGGTGATACAATGGTGCACGATAGGGAAACACAGAGCTAACAAGCTACATAGACAACAACCTCATAATGCTACAAACAAAGTCATGGCTAACATAGACATAATACTACTATATACAAACAAAAAGCTAACAACTACAAACAGACAGTGCTAATACAAACTAACAATGCTAACATGACAGAGAGAATAAAGACTAGTGCTACAGACAATGTGCTAACAAGACTAGACAAAGTACTAATAAAGACAGACAATAGCTAAAGTGCTTACAAACAAAGGAAGTACCATGCTAACATAAAACAAAGGTCACACAAGACATACTGAAACACAGAACACCAGAAGCACATGAAAGACCAAAAAAACAGACGGGGAAACAGGAGACCATGGTGGAGACAAGATCAGTGGGGAAAGCAAAATGCAAGACAAGGAAGTGAATAAAAAGTGAAGTATTTATAGGAAAAGGGCAGCCCTACCTGCTGTGGAAAAAGAGACAGAGGGGGTTAAAGCAGGAAGATTGTGACAACTACTCTGTTTTTAATATCTCTGTTGAACATATTGATTAATCATTTGCAGTTCAGGGTAAATAACTGTGCAACCATTTGTCTTTAATAACTGTAAAATAGCAATTACATTTTATGTAGCAATAATGAGGATGACTTTTGAACCCTGCTAGAATTTCTTGTATGAACAGCATTTCAACTGTGTTAAGGTCTGGACTTGCATTGTCTTGCTGATTTGGTGGTGGTTTAAGTCACTGTGCTCTATTACGCTTCAGGTCACGGACTGTTAACCTAACAATACATATTGGCATAATAAGTGTAGAGTGTTAGTGTTTAGTCTAGTTCCTTGACTGATAGGTGCTTTGAGCCAGGTTATGCCAATGCAAAGCTATCTGAATCTGTATGTCTGCACATCAGGTGCTTGTAGAACTGGTCAAAACCTTCCATAAAGGAATGGAGTGGCTTAAAGGTTATGGTTCCTCAGTGGGATCTGGATTGGTGCTAAGCAGCTTATGCAGCCCACGGTTGAACCACGGGTAAGTATGGATATGAAATGGCTTTCATAGAAAGCGTTTTTCCAGCCATGTCTAGATGAGTCAGTGAATGACACACTACCAGTCAGAAATTTCTGCATTAGAGAACAGAATTTAAGCAGCTCACTATCTGGCCACGGTGTCATGACCACATGACATCAACACAACTACCAATCTACCTGTTTTTTGCATTTATAGTGCAAACCCAAATCAGAAAATGTTGGGGCAGTATGGAAAATGCAAATTTAAAAAAGAAGAAGAAAATGGGGTGTGTCTTGTATTGTAAGACACAGTATGTCAACAGTGAGTCTGTTTATATGACCCCCTTCAAAATTACATGTTTCTCAAGGGACTATCCTTTCAATAAATTCACATTTCTGATTTACTTTTTTAATTACCTATTTCTCCTTCTACAATGCATAATATAATTACACATTTCAAAAATTCTGGAGGAATTTCAGTTCCTTAAATGCAAGTATTCAAGCCTAAGCTGGACACACGTGATCTTTGATTGCTCAGATGGTACTGCATCAAGAACTGTCCTTCATCAATAACTGATATAACCACATTTGCAAGGGATTACTTTGGCATTCTTTTGTCAAGCACTACATTACAGAGCTACATACACAAATGCCACTTAAAACTTAACCTTATGTTAACCATGACCAGAAGCCTTGTCAGATTATCTCTGCTCAGAGGCATCTGAGATGGACCATCACACAGTGGAAACATGTATTGTGATCAGACAAATCAGTTTTTAGATCTTTTTGAAAAGAAATGGACGCCAGGTGTCCTCCAGACCAAAAACGAAAAGGACCATCTTATCTGAAACCAGCCAAAGCCATCAGTCCAAAAGCCAGGGACTGTCATGGTATGGGGTTGTGTCAGTGCCCTAGGCAAAGGTAATTTGCACTAATGTGGTGGCAGCATCACTGCAGAAATGTATCTTGAGATTTTAGAGCAACAAATTCTGCCTACAAGATGACATCTTTTACAGGGATGTCCATGCATGTTTATATGCACTATGCAAAACTACATGCTGCACAGATTAGGCATGGCTGCAAAAGAAGAGTCAATGGGTACCAGGATTGACCTGCCTGCAGTCCTGACCAGTCCCCAGTGGAAAATGTGTGGAGAAACAAAAAAATGCAACAATGACAATTCCATACTGCTGCACACCTTAAGAAGTGTTTGCAGGAAGAATGGGACAAAATAACACCAGAAACACTTAATCGCTTGGCATACTCGGGGCCAAAGTGTACTTAGAAAGAATGAAAACATTACAAAGTGGTAAATGCTTTACCATCCCAACATTTTTTGGAATGTTTTGCAGGCCTGCAATGCAGGAATGGATGTTTATTAACAAGCGAAATGAAGCTGACCAGACAAAACTTGAAATACTCAGGTTCATACTGTCTGCAATTAAATAAAATAAAACTTAAGGAACACTGTGCCATTATTTGCGTTTTCCAAGTGGATTTTTTTATTTAGAAGTTCAGAACTGAAGTCAAACACATGCAATTAAAAACAGAATGGGGTAACCAATAATCCACAGAAAACAGATAAGGAAGTCTAGAATCAAAAGTCTACCATGCAAATGATAGGCCACTGCTTGATAATTCAGTTTTTCCACATACATCACAGACTAGTATAAATAGACTTACATAAAGACATATAAAATAGACTTATAAACAGTCAAAATATGGACCATATAAGGAAAATAGTCAGCCAAAAAGGTCAAAACAATTTAGACACTACACAAAGTATGCAGAGTCACCAGGGTCAAGATCAGGGCACAATGAAAAACAAATTAAATAATCTAGTAGTATTATTATTTTTATTTTTTTTAGGATTAATGCCTATATTACAATACAGCATTATTGTGCCTATTTTTAGGTTAACTTGTGTTGCCTTCATCTTCATCTTCTTAAACAATTATCTGACTCCAATCTACTTATAGTCCAGTCAAGACCTAGAATTCATTCACTTTCGTATCCACTTAATCCTGGACAGGGTCACAGGAGAACCGATGGGTTCAAGGCATTAACAACCCTACACAGGGCATCAGTCCATCGTAGGGCACACACACCTACACACTAGGGCCAGTTTAGCATAATAAATTAACTAAAGATGTCTTTGCACTGTGAGAAAAGTAACCCCAGAGTAACCCAAAGGGGGAGATCATGCAGACTCCACAGAGAGGACCCAGACCACTCCACCTTTGATCAAATCCAGGACCTTCTCACGGTGCTACCCACTGAGCCACCATGCCACCCAACCTAAAAATCAAATGCGTTTAATGACCTGACATCAAATTGTATAGGAGGAACAGTGATCAGCTTGAGTAATAAAGCCTTTTATGAAGCATGAACTTATATTATGATGTTTAGAAACTATATGTAATTGCCCAACTCTGGAGACTGGATATGTCATATTATTCTCTTTTGTAGCACCAAACACCCTATTTTTTCACAAGTAAGGCACAAGCTTACTGCTGTTATCCAGAGGGTTTGTTTTTGTTGCTGTAACAGTGTTTGGCCATAAGACCTGAAAAACAGATTAATGAGGCAAGCAGAATGTAATATTTATGTATCACAGCCATTGTTGGGAAATCTTATTGCATAATCTGACATCTGGGAACATACATATCACAGAGCCTTCCACAAAATTTAGCAAACATTTTATGTCATACAGTGTGACAAGTAGAAAATTCTAATTACCAATTTAACAATAAATACAAATATTGCTACAGTGTTTCTACATTTTAGTTATAGGAACACAATGTTTTTTGTGTTGTTATTAAAATTATGTTGGTATTCACGTAAGAGGGATCTTGTACAAGCAGTGTAATAAGAATACTGTTAAAGGTGAAGAAAAAATTAATGTAGTTAAAAAAAAGTCCTATCTATCATCTATTCAGTGGAATGGGTCATATTTCAGTTCTCAACCACTTCTGAACTCGTCAAAATCGTTTCTCAACACACTTGGGACTGTGGTGGCCTAGCGGGGAAGGTACTGGACTATAGTCCTGAGGTAAGAATCTATTCTTTAGTCACCTAAAACTGGACCAGATGTTATGATAGCATTTGCCAGATGGCAGCAATGAAACAAATCTGAGCTACAGTGTGATAACACAGCAGAGATAATATAACATTTGCATTCTGTCTCAGGTACTTTGACCCTCAAAGAGACAGCCCCGATTAGATGTAGCTGCACGTTCCATTTACTTTCTCTAAATATCAACCATCGGTTCTTTGGTTGATTCAGTGGTTTGGTAGAGATTGTTGATTATACACCATGGTGCAAACAGGTTATCTTAAACTGGTTTAAACTGGTTTAAGCTGTTCAGCACAATGACAGTAGTGTTATTTGTGAACTTTATCCATTTGTTGACCACACAGTGGTATGTGAAACCCAAGTAATGGATGGTCTTATGCCCAGAACAGACATCATTGGGATACGTTAACTGAATTGTAAATCTAATTCTGTAGCCAGTTTGTCAGAATGAACAGGAAAAAAAAATTGTGTTTGACTTGAGCTCATGTAGATCACACTGTGGGTGAACTGTTTTGAAGGTAGATATGGTAGTATTTTTCGAAAGACAAAATTACTATATACATTGAATAGGTCGCAAACTTTTTGTCTGCTCTGTGTATATATGTTGTAACTCTTAAAAATGAAACTTAATTTTGTGTAGTTTTTCAACACTGAATCTAACAACACACAATTATTCATAATGAATATTGGTCAATCTCAGGCACCTTTGTTTCTCCCATTACCACTTACCAGAGTTTTCAGCACATAATTAGCAAATGCATAAAATGTAGCCACATGACATCCATACTAATAGGATTAGGGCATTGAGCACATTCTAACGATTTACCAAAAGTTTGTATTTTTACAATAAACAAATGACATCTTAAAATAATTTCAGAAACAGGATACTAAGTTGAGATTGACTTTCTCAGTCATAGTCACAATATTATAAAATTCACAGCACAAAATAAGAGAGTACTTATTTATGGTCTTCACAAGATCCAGATGATACAACTTCCTATTAAAAATGTGACTGGTGGTATGTTTCCTAATTTGCAAAAGTGGGAATGTGTTAAGGTATCAGAACTGAGTGAAAACCTGGGGACAGGCATAGAATGTGCATTTTAAAATAAATCATTATGGATTTCTTATGCAGAAACATATTTAAGGAATAGATGGGATATAGAGTGACACGATAGTCCAAAAACATACGTTTTCTGAAGGATCTTAATTGTTATATTTAATTGTAAAGTGTAAAGAGACCAGGGACAGCTAACAAATGCTATTTTTCAGGGTTCTAGGGTTTTATTAATGTTTTAAATTATATCCCTCAGATTTGCAATTGCATCACTGTACAGGACACCTTACTTAATAATAAAATGTGTTTTACAGTTAATTACATTAATTATCTATACTTGTAATGTCCTTTGATGGAAATGGCATCTATTCAGTGGAATGGGTCATATATTTTAGTTCTCAACCACTTCTGAACTCGTCAAAATCGTTTCTCAACACACTTGGGACTGTGGTGGCCTAGCGGGGAAGGTACTGGACTCTGAACCAGAAGGTCCTGGGTTCAAATCCCACCTCTGCCAAGCTGCCACTGTTGGGTCCTTGAGCAAGGCCCTTAACCCACAATTGCTTGGATTGTAAGATTGTATCAATTGTAAGTCACTCTGGATAAGGGCGTCTGCTAAATGCTGTAAATGTAAATTTTGACTAGAAAAGTTTGTCTCTGTTCTCATTGTTTTCTCAGTACTTGACGCACTTGCTTAAACTTGAGTCAAGATGTGCGACTCATTCCAGCTGAAACTCAATTCACGATTCAGTATACAGGGATTCAGTGATTTAGTCTCACAATGGCTCCTTCCCAGTGAATATATGCACTGTGTTTATAGTGTTTTTATTTATTTTTACATATACAGTACTGTATTCTTAGTGCAAATAAGTTCCCATGGGTCCTAAAATGTTTGACGATTACAGTCAACCGAAAGGAGTCCTCTGGATCACTGGATCACAGACTGAGCAGGTAGCATTAGTAGCTAGCAACCTGAGTTCACGAATAGAGTAGATGTTTTGCTTTTCTTTTCACTTTCAATCCATTGCAATCAATAAGCTGCATGAGAAATGATAAAATAAACTATGTGTTAATGATTTTGGTCAACAGTAGCTTAATATATAAGTGTTTTAAACAGTGAGGCTCTGCTATTATACAGTATAGACTATATTAAACTCATCTGGTCATGCTACATTTAACTTATGATGGGATTTGTTGAAACACATCCCCATCGTAAATCAAGGAACACCTGTACAATACAACTCCATTAGTTCATCGAATGTGGATTTTCTGAGGATCTGGAATGGATTAATTCAATTTAAATTATTTTTTATTTGAAAAATTTGCTCAGTATTTTCATTGCTCAGTTGAACATTTTCAGTTCTCCACAAGCCTTCTGGAACTAATTAATAATGAGAACCAAGGTACCACTGTAAACACACACACACACATACACACATATTTGTACATATACTGTACATACATACGGATAGATCATCTCCTTATATTAAGAATGATGTCCACATCAAGTTACCTTTTTAAATACGTAGCAGTCATTGCATGAAAGTATGAATCATTCCACTCACCTGCACAAATAGTAATAATGATAAACATTCCCTTTTCCTTTTAAAATGCAGAGAATAGACTTACCAATGACTGCTCTGCATAGAGAAAAATACACAAAACTCTCGGGTCACCAGTGTCTTGCATACTACAGAATATGCCCCTTACTTGAAACAAAAAGAGACATGGACATGTTTGTTCCGGATTACAACATTGTGGACTGCTTCTCAGAATTTGTACATAGCCTCTCTGACCCCTAGAGTCACAATTATGTTCTATTCAAATCAGTCACTGTGCAATCTATAATGTCTTAACTGACAAGTATTCTCCTTTTTGATCAACCAACAATAATGACCAGCATTTAATATATTATATACAATTAAAGCAAGCTTTAATCTGTACAAGACATGATCAATGTCTCAGAGAAGTCCTGATATACTGTATGTCAGTATGCATCTTATCCAATTAAAAACTTGGAAATATCCTTGTCCGATGGGATTACAGTCTATCACAGGGGTTAGGGGTTGCTATTGCAGCACTGGTGGATAACCCCCAACTGGCCTACCCTTCTTCAGATACATCCAGTCACGTCTGTATGTTACAGAAGGCCAGAAGCCATTGTGGGAACTCAAACTCATCCCCCTGTCTGTGTTCGAGTTATTAAATCGGTGCATCACCAGAGCACCCAGTGTTACATATGTCAATTAAATGATTAACAAAATGTTATCAAAATAAGATTATAATACACTTATGATATATGTCATACAATGACAACTATATAAAAATAATTTCAAACCTATCCTTGTAAAAATAATGAGCAAAGAAACATAACGTGATGACATTATGAGTGCATTTATGAACTCATTAGCAATGATTATAAATAAATGTAGACTATTTGAAATAAATCAAGTATTGCTTCAAAATGCATTTTGTGTAGGTCCATACATAAAAATTACAATTGATTTTCTTAATGGCACAAACACAGCAGACAGCTTTGGTGCAATACTGTTAAACTCAAGAACCTCTGTTCTTTCTCTCTGGCTAGCTGCATTGAGATACAGAGAAACTCTACCTATTTTAAACTCAAAAGTTTAGTGTGACTGTAAGTAAAGTTGTTTACATTGAAAATCTCACCACTGCCAGATCTGCAAAGTTGCTCTGTGAGCTGAATGAAAATCGACAAGCAGATCAAGATGAATCAATAATGCCCATCTCCCTGATCACAGTTAATACCAGGTTTTTCATTTGCTTCAATGCGTCCTGAAGAGACCTTACCAGCATTCACTTTACTTTACTAAAAATTGGTTTCACCAATATAAAATTGCCTTGAAGCAATGTAACATGTCCACTGCCTGCTCCATGATGGTGCCAGCACTCATCAGCTCCACACCGGCACCAGCGCTCACCAGCTCCACTCGAGCAACAGTGTTCATGAGTTCTACATTGGTGCCTGCATCTGCCAGTGCCATGACAGTGCCTCCTCTGCCAGCTTCACATCACCTCCCGCACCTTTTCTCATGACATTGGAGCCAGCAATTGTGGCAGTAGCTAAAGCTTTGGTGGCCCTTCAGGAGGTCCACTGTGGTGGCGATGGAGACAGGGCACCTCCTCACTAGATGTTCGGATAAAGTGAAGCCCATACAACTTGTTTTGGACATTCTCTGTACAGTCTCCACGGTGTTTGCCCGGGGTCTTGTGGTCTTTGGATCCTGGGAAGGGGCATGCAAGGCCCCTGAGGCTGCAGGTTCTTCATCCACGGCCCCTGAGACTCACATTGCCCTGACAGGACTAGATTCTTTTGACGTTGCCACAGCCGGCCTCAATGCTCTTGATGTCCTGCTATCTTTACTTCCCTATCGGTTGGTTCATCTTTCTGGCTACTATTACACTTGTTGTTCTTCTCTCTCTGGTTACTCCTGTGCTCTTGTGATATGGTTTGTTGGTTCCTGTTGCTGTTTTATGCATTGATTGCAGTCTTCTGTGTTCTTGTTTCTGTTTTCTATGCTGTTCTACAGTGGGCAAAACAGTATTTAGTCAGCCACTGATTGTGCAAGTTCTCCTACTTAGAAATATGAGAGAGGTCTGTCATTTTCATCACAAATACACTTCAACTATGAGAGACAAAATGAGAAATAAAATCCAGGAAATCACACTGTAGGATTTTGAAAGAATTTAATTGTAAATCATGGTGGAAAATAAGTATTTGGTCACCCACAAACAAGCAAGATTTATGGCTCTCACAAACCTGTAACAACTTCTTTAGGAAGCTCTTCTGTCCTCCACTCGTTACCTGTATTAATAGCACCTGTTTGACCTTGTTATCTGTATAAAAGACACCTGTCCACAGCCTCAAAGAGTCAGACTCCAAACTCAACCATGGCCAAGACCAATGAGCTGTCAAAGGACACCAGGAAGAAAATTGTAGACCTGCACCAGGTTGGGAGAGTGAATCTACAATAGGCAAGCAGATTGGTGTGAATAAATCAACTGTTGGAGAAACTGTAAGAAAATGGAAGACATACAAGACCATTGATCCCTCGATCTGGAGCCCCAGAAAAGATCTCATCCTGTGGGGTCAAAATAATCATGAGAACGATGAGCAAAAATCCCAGAACTACACGGAGGGATCTGATGAATGACCTGCAGAGAGCTGGGACCAAAGTAACAAAGGCTACCATCAGTAACACACTACGCCGAGAGGCACTCGGATCCTGCAGTGCCAGGTGTGTCCCCCTGCTTAAGCCAGTACATGTCCAGGCCCATCTGAAGTTTGCCAGAGAGCATATGGATGATCCAGAAGAGGATTGAGAGAATATCATATGGTCAGATGAAACCAAAATAGAACTTTTTGGTAAACACTCAACTCTTCATGTTTGGAGGAAGAAGGATGGCTGAGTTGCAATCCAAGAACACCATACATACTGTGAGCATGGGGGTGGAAACATCATGCTTTGGGGGCTGTTTTTCTGCAAAGGGAACAGGACGACTGATCCATGTTAACGGAAGAATGAACGGGGCCATGTATTGTGGAGATTTTAAGCCAAAACCTCCTTCCATCAGTGAGAGCATTGAAGATGGAACGTGGCTGGGTCTTCCAGCATGACAATGAGCCCAAAAACACTGCTCGGACAACGAAGAAGTGGCTCCGTAAAAAGCATTTCAAGGTCCTGGAGTGGCCTAGCCAGTTCTCCCGACCTCAACCCCATAGAAAAAATTTGTGGAGGGAGTTGAAAGTCCGCGTTTTCAGAGGTGGGATTTGAACCCTAGACCTTCTGGGTCAGAATCCAGTACCTTAACTGCTAAGCAGGCTACCACAGACCCAGTCCCAGTCCCTGTGACAGTCCCCCAAAACATTACTGCTCTAGAGGAGATCTGCATGGAGGAATGGGCCAAAATACCAGTTACAATGTGTGCAAACCTGGTGAAGACTTACAGGAAAACGTTTGACCTCTGTCTTTGCCAACAAAGGTTATGTTACAAAGTATTGAGTTTGAACCAAATTTATGACCAAATACTTATAAATCCTACAATGATTGATTTCCTGATTTCTCTCATAGTTGAAGTGTGCATATGATGAAAATTACAGACCTCTCTCATCTTTTTAAGTAGAACTTGCACAAATCTGTGGCTGACTAAATACTCTTTTGCCCTGCTGTATTCTGTTGCTATGTTCACTGTTATTGTGTCAGTATTAGCACTGTCTTAGCATTGTCTCTGTTAGCCTCTATGATTCTATTAGTCTTGTACGTTAGTTTTGCCATCTCTCTCCCTGGTTTAGCTTGTCTTGTCCCTGTAGCTACCATGCCTCCTTGTATTAAAATACCACTTGCACTTATGTCTGTCTCATTATGCTTAGCTGTAATTTATTAACCAGTTAGCATTTTCACTAGCTACAATATTGCCTCCAAATGTTACTGTGTATGTTATACAGTTCTTTGTTGTTGGAACAAATACATCAGATAATTACAGCAAATGACAGTGTGTAAACAACCTACATGTTTAAGCTAATATACCAACAGGGTCTACTGAAGATTGCATTGTTAGAATGTAAATATGAGCAGTGATAAAACTACTAATTGGAAGACTGTGAGTCTTTGGGCATAGCCCTCCAAAAACTGTCATGGTTAGTTATTAATCACATTGATCATGTTTTATACGTAATTCTAAAAAACTGTTATAAAATAACATTCCAAATTTGCAAAAGTTAAAGTAAGTATGGATTTATGTATTTATTCAGATCCCTTTTTCTCCTACATTATGCAGTCATGCATACTGCAGTCCGTGCTACGTGTCCTGCTATCGACAGCCAGCCACCATTGCATTGGTTTGCACTGGTGTCATGCATGAGAAACCTGGGACTGCCCCTGACTGGAACTGTATCGTCTTTACTGATGAATCCAGGTTCTGTTTGGGATCTGATGACTGTCGAGTTAGAGTATGGAGGCCTTGTGGTGAGTGCTTTCAATGTCGCCGTTTGTTGTGAAGCGACACATTGCTCCAACTGCTGGTGTGATATATGAGGATCTGCAGGCTAAACTGCAACATCTGTGGGCAAATGTGCCCCAGGATACCATAGGTGGGTTAAGAAAAGCCATTATCCACCAACATCCCAGAGTTGATCACCATCATTACAGCATGGTGAAGCTGGTATTTGAACTCACAGTCTTTTGAGTATTCCAGAGCCTCTGTGTCTGCAGGCAACACCAGAGGGTAGCAGATCCACTCTGCACAGTCTAAAAGGTGTAGCCCTGTGAACTCCATTGCCCAGAAGCCATGGCACATTAATATTTATTTGAGTTGGGAGATCTGGAATGCAGTCTCAGTTCATAATAAACATATTGAGTTCCCTGTGTTTGGCACGTATTGCTATAGGTGTGCACATACTAGCATACTAGCATGCAGTAGTTAAGTGCAACTCCAGTCTACACTCTCAGTTGCACAAACACTCTCATTCCTTCCCTCATATGAAAACTCACTTTTTATTAAATATATTTAAAAAAATTTAAGGGTAGGGTCCTTCTGCCTGGTTTCACCACCAGCACTCCCAGAGGGTGAAGCTCTCTGGGAGTGCTGGTGTGAAACACAGGCTTTCCGAGAAGAAGCTCTCTATGCTCAAACCAGCCGCCCTTACACACTCTCTGTCCCAGTGTGAATGTAGCCCTACGTTCCAACCGTCTTTCTCCCTTATAGTTTGATTTCATTCTGTTTTATATCTCTGTGGTTGCATTCATACTTATTCCACTCCCACAGCTTTAAGAAAAATGAATTTGGGCATTTTGAATGACATGACATTTGAATGACATTTGAATTCCTTGCTTTGCGAGAGAATTAAAGAGACAACTCAGGGAGAGGTGGAGAATTTAAAAGCTCATAATTAATTTTCTTAGAAATTTACAAACTAACTCTCAAACTCAAGTCACAACAACCTACATGGTAAAGAAATAAGTTATGTTTATTATTTCTGTTATTAACCAGTTGTAAATCTGTTATTTGTGCTATACTCCTATCCTCCTGCATTCAATTCACATTACATCAATTGTGTGGTGTCATTTTAAGGAGTAGAGAAATAAGAACTTGCATTGTATTTTTTGCCATTGCTTAGACTTCAAACACATGATAGCAAAACATACAGAGAAAATGGTACTCTGGTTTCATAGTGCTCCATTTAAAAGCTGGTTTTGATGACCGTTGCATGCTAACTTTTGTATTCCTGCTTCTGCCAGAACATGTAGGCAGAGACTCTTCAGAGGGCAAGGATGTTACTTCAAAGAGCAACTGAAGAGCAGGGCACAGCCAAAACTAAATTTTAATAAAAGACATTTTTGGGTGTGGATTTTTATAAATCTCTTGGAAATGAAAAACTTGGATTTTTATGGTTCATATGTACACATTTTGATATTTCTGAAAGCAAAAAATCTGTTAAGTGTTTTGCAGTAATGAGTTTTCCATTTCTCAATTACAATGGAGTAGGGATTAATCTACCCATTGTGACGCCGGCTTAAGGATAGGAGACACACGCAGGGAGTGGATCAGACAAAAGGCAGCGTTTAATATGAAAAAACGACAAAATAACAGAACACAACAAAAAATGGGATGGCAGAAGGGCGAGATATGCTGATAACCAAGCGGAATAAAGAAAGGCGAGAGACGAAACAAAGACAGACACAGAGCAAGACAAGATAGGAATGCGAGAAACGAGAAGTGGTAGAAAAGGGGCTTAGAAACAAGGTGGAAACCAAGTGACTTAGCCACGAGAGTCAGAAGCAAGAGGGTATAAATAGGAGGAGAGAAAGGACTAGAAAATGAGAAGCAGGTGTGGCTGATAGAAGGTTAGAGAGAGAGAGAGAGAGTGGGGTGTGGTGCACAGGTGAGCGCCCCCTCCCTCTCTCTCTCTCTCTCTCTCTCTCTCTCTCATATATATATATATATATATATATATATATATATATATATATATTGCATCATATAAATAACTCACCTAATTTGTACCATTAAATTCAGCAACGTTTCCCACACAATGCCTCCTAGTCACTAGACACACTGCGTATGTTTGCCATGTGCAAGGTTACTAAGTGATGATGTTTGTTTCATATTCTTTTTCCATAAAGGTGCAAAGTGTTAATGAGCTCTCTACAGGACACAAACCTCCACTGGACTACACAGAGCTGCTACAGCAAATCTTGGAGTCAGAGTACTTCAGGACTTACAAACCAGGACTGAAAACCTTTCTACTAGTTAAAATAACCACAAGTAATGCAAATAAGAAAATAAATAGATAACAGTTAATTGTGTTGTAGAATTTGCACCTCAGTTCACCATAAGTACCAGTTCCATGATACATAAGTTGACTTTTTGCATCACAACCATACATGCGTTTCACCTTTCACCTACACGATGCAATAGCAATTTTCAGTTAAACTAAATTGAAATGTATCTTTATTTTATGAGTATGCACAAAAACCTAGAAATAAGTCATGAAGGGCAACTGTCATTTTGACTATTTCAGCAAAAGAAAATGCGGTGTAAAATTTTAAAAAATATGATTACAATAATTTCTGTAAAAACAATCTAATAAAAGTCTGTGTCTCTATCAAGCATTGGAGCCTAAACTAGAGGATGCTGTAACGCCGACGGGAGGTAGGAGACAAATGCAGGTAGTGGAGTAACGACAGGAGGCTTTATTGAGAACAAACTATGCGGTGGGAGCTAGGTAACCGAGGTTCAGGTATTCGGTAATGTAATCAGACATGGACTGTTCTTCGGCCGATGAGAGAGGATACAGACGGGACTTGGGTAGCGGCGCGCCCGGGATGAGGTCGATGGCGCAGTCGTAGGAGCGATGCGGAGGGAGAGGAGGAGGCGAGCCTGTCGCGAAGATTGAAGCCAGGTTCCTGTAGTGGTCGGGCACGTTATGCGGGAGAGGTGTAGGATCAGAGAGCTGGAGTGAGTTGACCTGCAGAGCTGGACGGAGCAGACAGTGGTCTTGGCACCACGGAGACCAGCGGACGAGCTCGCGGGCGGACCATGAGATGAGACGATCATGGCGGCGAAGCCAGGGAAGCCCCAGGATGACGGGATAGGCAAGAGAGCTCACAGGAAGCAGAGTGATGGACTCCTAGTGAGTGGCGCTGGTGAGCAGACAGAGAGGAGTGGTAACACGGGTAAGCAGTCCTTCGGTGGTAAGGTGGGCGCGAGCGAGCTCCATGGGCTCAGCCGGAGGCGAGGGATCGCGGGAGTCAGGAGGGGCAACCCGGGGAGCGGGGCGAGGAGCGGAAGCAAGCCGGGGAACAAGGAGCTGGTCCAGGCGAATGGTGAGGGTGATGAGCTCCTCCAGAGACAAGTTGAGGTCCCGCCCAGCCAATTCTCTCCTGAGGTCAGGATGCAGGCCTTGGTGGAACGCAGAGAGAAGGGCAGGAGTGTTCCATCCGCTTTGAGCCGCCAGGGTGCGGAAGTGAAGGGCGTAGTCGGCAGCAGAGCGACAACCCTGGTGTAGAGTGAGCAAGACGTCACCAGTAGATCATCCCTCGTGCTGAAACACGGCGCGGAAGGCGCTCAGGAAGCGGCCGTAATTGCTGGCCTCCTCTCCCTGTTGGGTCCAGATGGCGGTGGCCCAATACAAGGCTCGACCGGAGAGGAGGGAGACTACCAAGGCGATGTGGGCTGCGTCGGACTCTGGCGGTGAATGAGTGAAGTACAGGTCGCACTGTAAAAGGAAACCCTCACAACGTTCCGGATCGCCGTCGTACTTTCCCGGCAGGGCGATTCTGTACGCGGAATGCGGCATCCGCGGTGGGCTGGACAGAAGCGGAACTGAGGCAGGAGGCACCGCGGCGGCGGCGGACGGCGTTAGCTGTGACACGCGTTGAGTGAGCTCACTAACGGAGGGGACCAGCGCGTTGAGCGAGCATTGATTGTCTGCCAGGAGGGAAACCGCTTGAGCCACTTCCTGGAGCTGGGAGCGGAGTTCGGCAAGCTGCTCCGCTGTGGTTGAGGTGAGGTCGGCACCACTAGCCACTGTCTCCATGTTTCAGGCTACACAAACTGTAACGCCGACGGGAGGTATGAGACAAATGCAGGTAGTGGAGTAACGACAGGAGGCTTTATGGAGAACAAATTATGCGGTGGGAGCTAAGTAATCAGGTATGCAACCTTGTTGTGTAGCATTGAGAGACTGACTGAGCGGTGCTTAAGTGGAGAGAGAGATAGGCCAAAACCGGGAACAGGTGCAGGTAATCAGTAGTCGGGCGAGGAAGAGCGAGGCAGATTGCGTGTGTTGGGAGCGGCGCTGGAAGGGGGCATGACAGATGCATAACTTATCAGCACAAAGGCAGCAAGTCAGTCTCTCTAAAATGACCACATTTTATCTTTTTTGTCTGAACATCTGAATATCTGAACAGAAACTAGTCTGCCCCTTATTTTTTGACTTTTGACATTTACACAGTCGTATGAAAAAGTTTGGGCACCCCTGATAATTTTCATGATTTTTCTTTATAAATCATTGGTTGTCCAGCTCAACAATTTCAGGTAAATATATCATATAGCAGATGAACATTTTTCATATATTTCATATATAACATATTTAGCGGCTGTTATTTCTACAAAAGGAGGATCTACTAAATATTGATGTCATTTTTCTGTTGGGGTGCCCAAATTTATGCACCTGCCTAATTTTATTTGAATAATTACTGCACACTTTCTGTAAAACCTATAAACTTAATTTCACTTCTCAAATATCACTGTGTTCATCTGCTATATGATATATTTAACTCAAGTTGCTGATCTGAACAACCAATGATTTATAAACTAAAATCATGAAAATTATCAGGGGTGCCCAAACTTTTTCATACGACTGTAGCTCTCACTCCATCATTCAAGACTCTGTTGTGAAAAAACTGTGAGCAGTGGCAGTTTGTAATTTGAATAACAGCACTGTGTTTATCTTCACTTACTAGTACTTGAAGAAAATAATTCGTTTCTGATGTTTGTTTTTCACAGTCTTTATTTTACGAAGTTAGAGGTGAATTACACCGCCTATAGAAGATAAGGCTGAGGCATCAAATCCCACTTCTGCCAAGTTGCCACTGTTGAGTCCTTGAGCAAGGGCTTTAACTTTAAACCCACAATTGCTTGTATTGTAAGGCTGTATCAAGTTGCTCTGTATAAGGGCATCTGCTAAATAACTAAATGAAAATTTAAATATTGCTGTGAGTAGTTGATGCCATTTGTAAAGGACAATATAAATGTCATCTAAAGGCAGTGTAATGCAGGCATTGCGGCACTTTAATAAGCTGCAAACAACCATGCTTAATAAGCGTTAATGGTTAAATGTAGAACCCCTAAATCGTGTTATTAATTGTTGTTACTGCCAGTTGCCTCCTTCCCTATATGCACTCTATGCATTGTACTACTTCATTATTACAACATGCTTTGAGCATAACAAAAGGGGATGACATCAAGATTTAGCTAAACAAACCTAAAAGACACATATTTTCATAGATAAAATTGGACACCTTTAGGTAAACAAAACAAACTGTATACAGTGGTGCTTGAAAGTTTGTGAGCCCTTTAGAATTTTCTATATTTCTGCATAAATATGACCTAAATAACAAAAATATTATAATCAAGTCATTTATTTATTGAGGAAAATGATCCAATATTACATATTAGTGAGTAGCAAAAGTATGTGAACCTTTGCTTTCAGTATCTGGTGTGACCCCCCTGTGCAGCAATAACTGCGACTAAACGTTTCCTGTAACTGTTGATCAGTCCTGCACACCGGGTTGGAAGAATTTTAGCCCATTCCTCCGTACAGAACAGCTTCAACTCTGGGATGTTGGTGGGTTTCCTCACATTAACTGCTCACTTCAGGTCCTTCCACAACATTTCTATTGGATTAAGGTCAGGACTTTGACTTGGCCATTCCAAAACATGAACTTTATTCGTCTTTAACCATTCTTTGGTAGAACGACTTGTGTGCTTAGGGTCGTTGTCTTGCTGCATGACCCACCTTCTCTTGAGATTCAGTTCATGGACAGATGTCCTGACATTTTCCTTTAGAATTCTGTGATATAATACAGAATTCATTGTTCCATCAATGATGGCAAGCCATCCTTGTCCAGATGCAGCCAAACAGGCCCAAATCATGACACTACCACCACCATGTTTCACAGATGGGATGAGGTTCTTTTGCTGGAATGCAGTGTTTTCCTTTCTTTTTCTTTTAAACCAAACAGTTCTATTTTTACCTCATCCGTCCACAAAACATTCTTCCAATAGTCTTCTGGCTTATCCACATGATCTTCAGCAAACTGCAGATGAGCAGCAATGTTCTTTTTGGAGAGCAGTGGCTTTCTCCTTGCAACCCTGCCTTCCACACCATTGATTTTCAGTTGTAGCCAATGATCTGATCAACAGTTACTGGAAGCGTTTTGTTCCAGTTACAGTGGAACCATGGAATTCTAACACCTCTTCACTTTAACAATTTGGAAATTCAAACAAAAAATCTGATTTCAAACAAGGGCAACCTAAATAACACACTCAATGGTGTGATCTTCCAAAGACGATGCATGTAATCCAGTCCAGTTGGTTGAGATAATGCATCAATGTGGTATGCCAATTGACATAATCCCCAAAGAAGGAGAAGATCTAGGGCGCGAACATATAGGCATGGCATGTTATGTTATATTATATTATATTATATTATATTATATTATTATTTATGCGTTATTTATTACATATGAATACAGGCATAAAAAAACAATAATTGTGGCATTGGGTATGGATTAATCCTATTTACATCTTATGGGGAAATGATTATGTTTTATGTCATACTGTATATATATATAGAGAAATATAGAAAATTCTAAAGGATTCATAAACTTTCAAGCTCTGTTGTAGCTACAACTAGCAATACAAAGGATGTTTACTTGTATTATGTTACTGCAGAAGTGTTATGATAGAACACACAAGGATTAAATCAAATGGTAAAACTGTAATGCAACTTCTATTAATGTGCTGGTGGAATGAATAATACTGTGGAATTAAAATCATATTTTATTCACATATGTTATTAAGACAAGACGTCTCACAGCAAATGAACATACACCTGCATAGTTAACACATCCACTATTAAAGTGGTCATGTGGTTCCAATGATCTGCACTTGAAAGACCAAGGTATTCATCCAGCACTGGGGATTTTACTGTGTGAAAGGGTAGAAATTATGTTATTTAACAAATTCACTAGCTGAACATAAATTACACAGCTTTGCTAATCTCCCATAGGAAAGAAATTCAAAACAGCAAACATCTCTACGATCTCTCCTACGCAACAGTAAGATCAAAAGGAAAGAAAATGAAAACCTTAAGTCTTCTGTCTTTTTGTCATGAGCTGAAAGACCCCAATAATCTCACATTTCCTCTTGAGATTTCACAGAGATCTTTTTGTCAACAAAATAAGTCCAATTTTTATCTGCAGCATCTCCCATTCAATACTAACAGTCTTCTCAGGTGCTGATAAGAGTTAAACAATTTTCCTAAATAAATGCTGTGTGGATTGTTGCTTGTTTAGTGTGGGTTATTTTTATTAGATACAAATACAGATACAGATAGCAGGAGCTAGCCGAATATTCAAAACCTCAGCTCTCTTCAGTTTTGTCTGCATAATACTGGAGTTCCTAGTTTACTTTCCTAACTGTTGTCTGGTTCAGGGTAAGAAATATGAAATGTTTTTGCTGTAAATGCACAGGCCTAAATAAAAATGTGTAAAGTGCCCTGTGCTTGTCTCAAGCTGATTGTATTCTATATCTTTACTATAACAACCTGCAACATGCTTTTCATAACACCACCTACATCTTCTATGTTACACTGGCTGTTTGGGTGGCACTGTGGCTGAGTTAATAGCACTGTTGCATCACAGGGAGCAGGTCCTGGGTTCAATCCCAGATGTAGCTGTCTGGGTCCTTTCTGTGTGAAGTCTGCATGGGTTTACTTTGAGTGTTACGGTTCAATCCCACAGTCCAAAGATGTGCTTTAGGTTAATTGCTTACGCTAAATTGGCCCCAATCTGAGTATATACAGTATGTGACTACCTTTGATATAAATTTAAGTGTTGATGTAAGCTTGTGTCTGTCGTTGAATGGCCATTAATGCTGAATAGCAACATTAAATAAACAAACAATACTGACTGTTACACTTTCAGCCTGTACACAATTAGTCCCCTAGATGCGAACTGACAAAGTGCATTTGCAATACATTTAAAATTATTTACCGTATTTTTCGGACCATAAGGCGCACTTAAAATCCTTTAACTTTCTCAAAAATCGACAGTGTGCCTTAAAATGCGGTGCGCCTAATGTATGAATTAATTCTGGTTGTGCTTTCAGACCTAGAACCGATTGTAGATGGTACACGGCGCTCATTAATCTGTCAAAATGTTTTAACATGGCCTTGGTAAGTTACGAGCCTTATGGTAACCGTAGTGCGCATCATCGCGGAGTAATACGGTATGTGCTTCAGCACTAGGGTACGTGCATTCATTCATTTATTATCGAAGCAGATTTCAAACTCAATGCTACGCAGTACAACATGGAAACAGAGCAGCTGTGAGAGAATTCAACATTAACGAATCAATGGTACGGAAGTGGAGGAAGCACTGTTGTTTGTTGTTGTTGCAGTAATATGCAGCAAGTGGTTGTGTTACCGAGTGGTACGCTTGTGCAGAAAGCGGAAGATGAACACTAGAATCCGATACAGAGCACAGCTTTATTAAGAAACTGAAAAAAATACTGGAGAATTGAGTGCAATAACTAAGACCTGGGCATACAGAGTCCACAAACAGTCCAAAATGCAGCAAACAAGAATGACATGATATGCACTTGAGGAAGAGGCCAGAACCTGGTAGTTTTGCCCGTGGGTGTTTCGGACTACATCGTCCACAATCCTGTGCATAAGAAAAATGGCCACAGACTCACCTAGGCCTTGTTATTTTTGATTACTGGCCAACTGTGTACAGTTGGGCAAAGCTCTTTAAAAGCTCTGCTCTCCTAAGGGCTGTCACGGTAGCATTGTCTTGGTTCTCTCGAGCGTTTGGTGCGGACCTGTGTTTTGCTTCGCTGGATTACCTGTTGTGTTGCGACCCTGTCTGCTGAATACTTTCTGTTCCGGTTCCATCCACTGGATTTTCCTGTGTTGTTTTCCCGGACTTTGGAATCTCTGGACTCTCGTGTTTGCGGTGCCATCCGCTATTACCTGTGCGCGGCTGCATCCAACTCTGTTTTCCTGCACGCGGCTGCATCCAAGGATACTTTCTGTTCTCGGTCCCCTTTCGTGTTGGTGTATAACCTCCGCTGTTTCACGTTAGCATCTGCGGCTTCACGCTAACCTCTGCGGCTTCATGTTAACCTCCGTCGCCTCATGCTACTGTCCGTAGCTTCACTTTATCCTCCATGGCTTCACGCTATACCCCCATAGCTTCGCGCTACTTTCATAGCTTCTGTTAGCTTCTCCTGCCTAGCTATAGTTTCCGTCTGCCGGCTTTAGCCACTGCTAGCCAGCTTTAGCTTGTTCCTGCCGGCTTTAGCTTCGCCCTTTGTTCCCCTAGCTTTTCTGTTCACTGGGGGTCATTGGGGTTATTTTTTGCATGTTCGTCACACTTAAATGTTTCGGAACATCACACCAATTGAAATATCAGTCAAAGACAACACAAATAAACAAAACATGCAGTTTTTAAATGGAGGTGTTTATTATTAAGGGAGAAAAAAATCCAAACCTACATGGCCTACATGGCTTTAGCCACTGCTAGCCGGCTTTAGCTTGTTCCTGCCGGCTCTAGCTTCGCCCTTTGTCCCCCTAGATTTTCTGTTCGCTGTGTTTCCCTTGGTTCAGGTTTTCTCTCCCATGTATTATTGTCATAATTATTATCATTATTGTCATTATTGTTACTTTGTGTCTTTAGTTCAGTCTGTTGTTATTGTTTGCATTCTGTCTCCTGGGGACTCTTTTTTGTTAAAGTGTTTGGTTTTACTGGAAACCTGCATTTTTCTGCACCCCATTTTCTCCACATGCCGCATCGTAACACTTTCCAGTTGGCACAATGCAGTCTGGCAAGTAACATTCTCCTGGCATTCACGAAAACCATATATACAATGGTGTGAAAAAAATGTTTGCTCCCTTCCTGATTTCCTATTTGTTTGCATGTTTGTCACACTTGAGTGTTTCAGAACATCAAACCAATTTAAATATTAATCAAAGACAACACAAGTAAACACAACATGCAGTTGTTAAACATAGCTTAACATTGTCTCTATCCACACCCAGGCCTGATTATTGCCACACCTGTTCTCAATCTGGACATCATTTAAATAGGACCTGCCTGACAAAGTGAAGTACACCAAAAGATCCTTGAAAGCTACACATCATGCCGAGATCCAAAGAAATTCAGGAACAATTGAGAAAGAAAGTAACTGAGATCAGTCTGGAAAGGGTTATAAAGCCATTTCTAAAGCTTTGAGAATCCAGCGAACCACAGTGAGAGCCATCATCCACAAATGGTGATGACATGGAACAGTGGTGAACCTTCCCAGGAAGGGCCAGCTGCCCAAAATGATCCCAAGAGCGCAGCGACGACTCATCCATTTTAAACCCCAGAAAAGCAAGCCATGTTCCAAGCTTGCAGACCAGGAAGTTGTATTGGCCTCCTTGATCTCTACATTAAAAAAGGGAATTAAAATTTCTTTCTTCATTTTGTATCGAAAATATCGTATCATGGAGAAAAAACAGCAATACGTATCGTGAAAATGTCCAGCCTTTGGCCAGCAAAGAGTAGTAGAAAGTATTCATATCAAGAGCTGGAGAAACAAGCATGTGATATGGTTGCAGACCTGATTGAATTTCAGTGTTAGTCTCTGATGTCTAAGAGTGAGACTAGATGACACAAAGATACCAAGAACAATGTTTACCCAGCCTGAGCAGATTAAGCAGAGATACAGGAGCTCAGAGTGGAGCAAACAGATATAGAACAACTCATCATTCTACCATGGATTGGAGTATAGACAGAGATGGAAAGAGAGGTCAAGAATAGACACAAGAAAATGCATTTCTTTCCCATTCTGTACTAACTTCCGTCTTCTATTCTTTCCTTCACTGTAGCTCTCTTGTCAGTAGGGAATATATCATACAAATGAGAGTGAAATAAAATAAAATAATAAAAAAAAAACTATTAGAATGGCATGTTACAAATATATTAATTGATGTCATTTAGCAAATGCACTTATTCAAAGCAGCTTTATATTGAGCTGAATATTTGGAATTTAAGGATCTTGTTCAAGCTGTCAATAATCTACAAAACACACTCTTTGAGAACAGATTTTAAAATGTGAGTAAGAGGTCGGGCACTGATGTTTGATTTTTGAACCCTAGCTAAATTTTGGCATTCCCCTTAATTTAAAAAAAGTCAGGCCAAGCCTTGCATTCTTGTGCAAACATTGGTCTGGTTGCAAATGTGCAGAATTATGGCAGTCAGGCTACTTTTACTTCAGTGGGTTGTATTAATATTAGATCCACGGATCACACTCACTTTATATGATTTTGTTACAGTTCACAATATTAAAAACCGAGAGAACCATGAAAACAAATGTAAAAAGGGTTTTAGAGCCCAATTGCAGTTAGCTCCAGATGGATATAGTGAACCAAAATATAAATAAATAAAATAAACTAAATACACAATAATAAGTAAGTAAATAAAACAACAAAGAAACATCAGTGGCTGAGGATCGAACCCTGGGTGGACACATAGGTTGTCGCTGTGTAAACCCAATGCGCCACTCAGCCACTGAAGAAAAGTACATAAAAACCAAACAAAATCTAATTCTGTAAGCGTACAGCGTCCCTACAACGTGGCTCCGCTATGCAAACGGCATAACCGGTCCGCGCCTGCAGACAGACAGTTTTCTCCTGCACTGTAAGTAGCTAGACAGTTACCTATTTTTATAGTAGCCTTTCCCTCTTGATATACCTTTCTACCTCAAAAAGCCCAGTTTATGGTTCTGTGATGTGTGTGCTGTATCCATTGTGCCACTATAATAGCACTTGTAATGTAATATTAAAAAACATGTATGGCAAAGATTATGTAGATTATGCACTGCTGCATATAATATAAATACTGTACTTTGTGAAGAGCAGCTTTAACTTGTGGAAGCTCATTGCTGTGAAGAAAAAGCATTGCTCTTTAAAAGCAACTACATTCCATCGACCCTATATCTGTTTCCCATTAAATTACATGTAACATTGGTCTGGCTGTTAAGAAAAATGGCTAATATAACAGCAGCTTTAATAAATGAGACATGAATGTTGAGCTATGGTGTCTCACACTCTAAATTGGCCAGTCCTAATGTTTGCCAGTGGTTCTTAAGCTTCTTCATGTTTAAAACAAATGGAGTAGTATTTCCCTTCATATAGTAAGTTACTGTATTTTTTTCTCACAAATGGACAAATGGAATCTTTTAAGGCTAGAGAAGAAACCTCCCAGTCAGCCTAAGCAAAATCCAATGATTAATCTTGTGCTCAGTCTCCAAAGATTAATTGGGCAAGTATGGACATTCCTGGAAAAGATCTTGTCTTTAAAGCAGCTGGTGTTTCTCTAAAATCTCAATGTACTTTTCTGCATTAATGCTGCGATCACAGAAGTCTGACCCAACCCCATACTATGACAGACCCTAGATTTTGGACTTGTTGATGATAATAGTCTGGATGGTCCTTTTTGTCTTTGGTCCGAAGCATGCAGTGTCCATTTCTTTCAAAAAATATCTGGAATACTGATTGGTCTGACCACAATACATGTTTCCACGTCAAGCCCAGAGAACTCGATGTTGTTTCAGGACATCATTAACATAAGGCTTTTTTATGTACAGTAACGTTTAAGTGCCATTTGTGAATGTAACTCTGTATTGTAGTGCTTAATAAAGGTTTGGTAAAGTAATCCCTTGCCCATGTGGGCTCTTCTTGGCCATGATGGTTCTTGATACAGTCCAGTCTGTCCATGGAGACCACAGATCTTCAGTTTAGGCTTGCACTTGAGGAACATTGTTTTTAAAGATTTCATGAATTTTCTCACATATTTGTTGACAAACTGGAGATCCTCTGCCCATCTTTGCTCCTTAAAGACTCAACTATTTGTGGATACTGTTTTTGCACCAAATCATAATTATAATCACCTGTTGACATTACCTGTTTGAAATCACATCATTATTTTGTTTTTTTCACATCATTTCTAGACCTAAGTTGACTCCGTCCCAACTTTTTTTTGGAATGTATTGCAGGCCTGAAATGCAGGAATGGGTGATTATTAACAAATTAAATGAAGTTGAGCAAAAAAAAAAGAGAAAAAAAAACATGAAATACCTTGGGTTTATACTGTCTGCAATGAAATAGAAGTCAGAGTAAATGTAAGACACACTGCAGTGTTTTTTGTTTGTTTGTTTGGTTTTTTGTTTTATTTGCATTTTCCATTACCATCCCAACATTTTTTCTGATTTGGGGTTGTACAACAGTGTGACCTACATGCCTTATTATTTTTCAAAGCCTAACTTTTATTTAGTTATTTATTTATTTATTTACTTACTTACAGAACTACCAGTCTAATACTCTCTTGAAGGTATTGTATTCCTGTTTTTTGTTCACGGGATATAATTAATGTTTCAGGTGTATTTAGTAATCAAATTTACAGTGTTAAAAGAAAGTGTTGTTTGTTGCATCCCTCGGTTGTAATGAGTGGTTATTTGCCTTGCTGTTTCCTTTCTATCAGCTCGAATCAGTCTGGACATTCTCCTCTGACCTCTGGCAGAAACAAGGCATTTTCAACCAGATATCTGCTCCTAACTTGGTGTTTTCGCTCTTTGTGATGTTCAAAATCACTTTAATCACCTTTCTTCCCCTTCCTGATGCTCAGTTTGAACTTTATCATGTTAACCATGTCTGCGTACTTAAATGCATTGAATTTCTGCCATGTGATTAGCTAATCAGACATTTGCATTAACAAGCAGTTAAACTGGCCGGTGAGTGTAAGAAATAAGGTCAATTATCTAAATAATACATTTACAATAATAATTTCAATACACAGAAACTGGGCATCATGAATAAAATATACTTTAATAAAATATAGACTATAAGAAATTAAGGAGAGAATATAATATTATGGAGAAAATAATAAAAAGAGACCATCATAAATCAATTATAGAATGTAATGCAATAGTATAAATAATGAATTAAAGAATGAATATAATAAAGTTCTTATGTCTAGGGGTGAGCAACTGGCAGCACAGGGAAAAAGGTGGGAACCAATCCTAGACAGAACACACACTCACTAACATTGAGTCAATAGAATCATGACTTGACCTTAGGCATGTCTTTGTGAAGTGGGTGGAAACCCACACAGATATGAAGAATTCCAGGGTTACCTGAGATGATCCAATACCTTATTTACAACACTACCTCTTCCCATTTCATTATCATTGTGTGATTTGAATCAGTTGGATGGTGCAGATGATCCTTTGAAGACCTCCACAGCAAACAGATTGATAGTAACTTCATTTTTTTAGCGAATGCACTGTTTCAGTCTGTAGATCAGTAGAATCTACAGAAATTCCTCACCTCACATCATAACCCAAAATAGTATCATTTACATTTCTCTTATTCATTTTGCAAAAACCCATGAGAGAAATTTAATTTATTTTGGAATAAACACTAAAAGTAATCTCTATGGTGAGTGTCAGAATGCTTAGTTAGATAAAACTGATCCTTTATTATGGTGTTATGAGTCTTTATTGGGTCTATATGAGGGTACAGCAAAGGGCATATAAAGCATTGCTGACGATGTATGTTTAGCTGCATGTTTGGTGAGTTATTTACTGTACACCATATAATATCTGACAGTAGATCCACGAAGGTGGAATTGGCATGTATAGTGGTGCTTGAAAGTTTGTGAACCCTTTAGGATTTTCTATATTTCCGCATAAATATGACGTAAAACATCATCAGATTTTCACACAAGTCCTAAAGGTGGATAAAGGGAACCCAGTTGAACAATGAGACAAAAGTGGTATACTTGGTCATTTATTTATTGAGGAAATTATCCAATATTGCATATTAGGGAGTGGCAAAAGTATGTGAACCTTTGCTTTCAGTATCTGGTGTGACTTGGCCATTCCAATACATTAACTTTATTCTTCTTTAACCATTCTTTGGTAGAACGACTTGTGTGCTAAGGGTCACTGTCTTGCTGCATGACTCACCTTCTCTAAAGATTCAGTTCATTGACAGGTGTCCTGACATTTTCCTTTAGAATTCTCTGATATCATTCAGAATTCATTGTTCCATCAATGATGACAAGCCGTCCTGGCCCAGATGCAGCAAAACAGGCCTGAACCATGATACTACCAGAACCATGTTTCACAGATGGGATAAGGTTCTTATGCTGGAATACAGTGTTTTCCTTTCTCCAAACATAACACTTGTCTTTTAAACCAAAATGTTCTATTTTGATCTCATCCCTCCACAAAACATTCTTCCAATAGCCTTCTGGCTTGTCCACATGATCTTTAGCAAACTGCAGACGAGCAGCAATGTTCTTTTTGGAGAGCAGTGGCTTTCTCCTTGCAACCCTGCCATGTACACCATTGATGTTCAGTGTTTTTCGGATGGTGGACTCATGAACATTAACATTAGCCAATGTGAGAGAGGCCTTCAGTTGCTTAGAAGTTACCCTGGGGTCCTTTGTGACCTCACCAATTATTACGTGCCTTGCTCTTGGAGTGATCTTTGTTGGTCGACCACTCATGGGGAGAATAACAATGATCTTGAATTTCTTCCATTTGTACACAATCTGTCTGACTGTGGATTGGTGGAGTCCAAACTCTTTAGAGATGGTTTTCTAACCTTTCCCAGCCTGATGAGCATCACCAACTCTTTTTCTGAGCTCAGAAATCTCCTTTGTTCGTGCCATGATACACTTCCACAAATGTGTGTTGTGAAGAGCAGACTTTGATAGATCCCTGTTTTTTAAATAAAACAGGGTACCCATCCCATTGATTGAAAAAACCTGACTCTAATTTCACCTTCAAATTAACTGCTAATCCTAGAGGTTCACATACTTTTGCCACTAACTAAAATGTGATATTGGATCATTTTTCTCAATATATAAATGACCAAGTATAATATTTTTGTCTCATTTGTTTAACTGGGTTCTCTTTATCTAGTTTTAGGACTTGTGTGAAACTCTGATGATGTTTTAGGTCATATTTGTGCAGAAATATAGAAAATTCTAAAGGGTTCACAAACTTTCAAGCACCATTGTATTTGTGCTGTAGCATAGGCCGGAACTAAGATATTTCACACTGGTCACAATCTGTTAAAATGGAGACAAAGTAAAATGCCTTCTTTAATTGAAAGGCATCCTACCTGAGTTAGGAGAAATAGGATGTGCTCACAATTCATTATACAGGGTGCAGCTCTTGTTTCTGTGCTCTCGCTGTAGCTGTTTTTGCTTGGTTTTCTTGATTTTGCATGCTTGTTGTGCCTGACTTGCTCAATTTAACATTATTTTTGCGATATCATATTAAAGATAGTGATCTCACGCCATAGTGATGATGCTCAGGGAGGCATTTGTTCGGCTTCCATGTTTTTGTGAGAGACTGTTGAGTTATGTGAAAATTTGGTTTAAATGTCGGTGTTGTGGTTGGTTTGCAATTCATTATTAAATGTTTGTCTATGGTTTGGGTTATGGTTGTGCATGTTAACTTGACCAGTTTCTTTAGGTTTGAATTACTCAGAAGGGAAACTAGGTAAGCCTGTACATGCACCTACATTTGAACCACGTAGATATTCACTCTGTATAGACCCACTAGATAAGGGTGTGTGCCACCTCCTGTGCTATGTTTAAGGCAGACTTCAGTAGATAGTTATGGCAAGTGTGTTTTAAAATTTTGTAAGCTGTGTGGTAATTTTGAGACTAGGATTAGGTGTTTTGGCAAGTTCTTTTCTTTGGCACCAACATAATGGCTGTCTCGCCTGGGTACTACTTTTTATGTATCACATTGCACCTCTATGTATTCTGCCCTATATTGTTGGACATTTTCCGTTTTATTGGCATTATCGGTTCTGACTTTGTAAATAATTTGTCTTTATTGTACTAGTTTGTCCGTCAGTCTTTCCACAAACACACAATCACCATTTGTAGTTCTGGTAATGAGAATTGTTATTAATTCTTCCCACTACTCTAGATAGGACCCTAGGTTGGGATTGTAATAGCCTGTCAAAAGAATAGTTAGCATGTTTAATGACAAATATATGTATTACCACAGTACTATGAAACAGATGATTTTACACATTGGTTCAACCTTCATGTTTAAAAAATATTATAAAACAGAAACCTGCCATCAAGGTGATGCACGGGAATACACTAATGATTATTGGGGATTGGTGGACTGGTTGGGAATCATCCACAAGTGCTTCTACAATGAACCCTCCTGTTGCTGTGGACTGGTATCTTGTCTAGTGCACAATTATCTGTTTACCTTGTTTTCCAGCTTAGGCACTGGACCACCTTATCCATGCCATGCCAAAAACTAAGAAAATGCACTCTTGAGACATGTGCCACCATTTGATCATCACTGCTTGTTTCTACAGTCAACTGTGTTTGGGAGCTGGAAACAGGGAAATTTACTAACATAGTCTTCCTGTATACAAACATATAATCATGAAATTATTTAAATATTTGATATAAAACTCAAAATAACACATCTGCGTATTCAAACTTTGCCACACCTAATGCATTTACATGTACGTTATTTATCAGATGCCATATCCAGAGTGACTTACAATTGATACAATCTTACAATCCAAGCAATTGTGGGTTAAGAGTCTTGCTCAAAGACCCAACAATGGCAGCTTGGCAGACGTGGGATTTGAACCCAGGACCTTCTGGTCCATAATCTAATACCTTAAACATTAGGCTACCACAGCCCCGTCACAGACCTGAAAACAAGCACATAAATGGAACCGGGGGTGTCAAATATCTAGAGATAGGTACCTACAATGTGCAGGCCCAAGGTAAACAAATGGAATAACCTGCTTAAAAAACTCGAAATATCATGCAGGGGTTGCTGTCAGAAACCACATAGCTGGTCATTGTCAGGACAACTGCAGATATTCTGAACTTTACAAGACCAGAAAGGCACAGCAAATCCGTATTTCACTAGCAGCTATCAAAAAAATATGTTAATGCTTAGAAACAAGAGGAAATGTTGCAGAGAGAAAAGATCTGGAAGGCCCAATGCCTTTTCAAGCAGAGATGACCATCTTCTGAAATTTACAGATCTTGAAGACAGAAAAAAAGCCATAAAACTGTCAGTAGAATGTACAGCGGTCCTTTAGAATTTTCTATATTTCTGCATAAATATGACCTACAACATCAACAGATTTTCACACAAGTCCTAAAAATAGATAAAGAGAACCCAGTTAAACAAATGAGAAAAAAATATTATACTTGGTCATTTATTTATTGAGGAAAATGATACAATATTACATTTTAGTTACATATTAGTGAGTGGCAAAAGTATGTGAACCTCTAGGATTAGCAGTTAATTTTAAGATGAAATTACAGTTTCAATCAATGGGATGACAATCAGGTGTGAGTGGGCACCCTGTTTTATTTAAAGAACAGGGATCTATCAAAGTCTGCTCTTCACAACACATGTTTGTGGAAGTGTATCATGGCACAAACAAAGGAGATTTCTGAGGACCTCAGAAAAAGAGTTGTTGATGCTCATCAGGCTGGAAAAGGTTACAAAACCATCTCTAAAGAGTTTGGACTGCAATCCACAGTCAGACAGATTGTGTACAAATGGAAGAAATTGAAGACAATTGTTACTCTCCCCATGAGTGGTTGAACAACAAAGATCACTCAAAGAGCAAGGTGTGGTATAGTTGGTGAGGTCGCAAAGAACCCCAGGGTAACTTCTAAGCAACTGAAGGCCTCTCTAACATTGGCTAATGTTAATGTTCATTAGCATAATGGTGTGCATGGCAGAGTTGCAAGGAGAATGCCACAGCTCTCCAAAAAGAAGTCAAGTTAAGTCAAGTCAGATTTATTTATATAGTGCTTTACAATTTTAAATGATCTCCTAATATCTACGTCCAATCCCAAAGAACATTGCTGCTCAATTGCAGTTTGCTAAAGATCACGTGGACAAGCCAGAAGGCTATTGGAAAAATGTTTTGTGGATGTATGAGACCAAAATAGAACTTTTTGGTTTATAAGAAAAGGGTTATGATTGGAGAAAGGAAAACACTGCATTCCAGCATAAGAACCTTATCCCATCTGTGAAACATGGTGGTGGTAGTATCATGGTTTGGGCCTGTTTTGCTGCATCTGGGCCAGGACGGCTTGCCATCATTGATGGAACAATGAATTCTGAATGATATCAGAGAATTCTAAAGGAAAATGTCAGAACATCTGTCCATGAACTGAATCTCAAGAGAAGGTGGCTCATGCAGCAAGCCAAAGACCCTGAGCACACAAGCTGTTTTAAATATAGAAAATTATAAAGGGTTCACAAACTTTCAAGCACCAGTGTACAGCTGTACTACTATTAAGGATGGTGGTAGTGATGTCATGTGTGAAAAACCTTTTCAGCCTCCGGTACTAGTGAGTTGTTTCTCACTAAGTGTAAAGTGTATGTAAAACATCTCTTACTGCTTTACATCTGAGGAGAACATTGCATAAAGGTTTGCTTCTCACAACTGACAAGTTGGTTTCTATTTGTCATTTTTCAAGACAATGCTACTGTTCATACTAAAGAATCACCAAGAAGCAACTTGAGAACAAGTTCATCAGTCTCATGTTTTTGCATGGTCTGTCCAGATTTAAACCCTACAGAGATTTTTTGGTCTCATCTTAAATGTAAAGCAACTGGGAAACATTTTTCAGCTACTCATCGGGTGATTAAAGTCATTACCATTGCGTAGTACAAGGACTCTTTTTCTGTAAAATGCTGTTCGCAAGTTTAATCACAAGACATAAACATAAAAGCAAAATTCTATAAATACTAAGTTACTTTATCTACTTGTTTAATACTACTTTATTTTTTATATTTTATATTTGTTATATTTATTCTACTTTATTTACTTGTTTGTTCCTGTTTTCTGCTGAGACCATTAAAAACGTAATACTAATTTTGGGTTTGGTCCACTTTTTGCCCAGGAGTGTATGTATTTGGATGGTGTTAGAGTGGTCAGGGATGACTTGGCAACAGTGTTGCCTGTTTATGCGAACATAGTTGCCTGTATAGATGCCTGTGTAGATGCCTGTGTAGTTTTAAGTCCCTTATCATTGTCAAATTCTGATTATAAGCTACTGGATGTATTAATGATGCTAAAGAGGTTCTGGTAGAAAGAGATTCTACAAGTTCATCCTAGTATTTGTTACGTACGCAGCAGGAACAGTAGAGACGAGCGCAGATTCCACTCAAATTAAAGTTTATTAAAGAAAAAGTAGTAAGACAAAGTCCACAAAACTAAGGTAAACACAGCTAGCTAAACCACCCCAAGATAAACCTAGTAATTACCAAAAGAAGTGTTTGGGGAAACGCTCAGGCGTAGCCTTAAGTTAACGAGTACCGAGGAGAATGTGGACGAAACCAAGAGTGTAAAAGCACTCAGGCACAGTGCTAAGCTAATGAGTAGTGTGGTGAACGAGGATGTACAGTAAATAAAATTGCATTCAGCCGCTCAGGCGTACCGCGGAACATAAATGTGGTGAGGCAAATCCACACAGGAATCAGGAACAAGACGTGAACACAGGCAGGTAATCCAAATGAGTGTAATCCACACTGGTAGGCGCGCACAGCATGCACGGACACAACCGAGTCAATACAATGCAGTTAGTGTACCTCATAGCCGAGCTTAAATGCAGTCCTAGCCAGCTGTGTCCAATGAGCTCATTAGCGTTCATTCTATAGAGTGACGTGCTGGCTGGATCCGCAGGTTCTACGTGACCCAGCGGAGGCCTGCGGGCGATGTAGTCCAGAGTTTTGAGCCGAACCGTGACAGTGTTCACATACCTCTTCTGTAAATGGTTAATCAATATGTATGGAAAAGAACCGGTGGTACCCCATTTATACTGGTCAGGGTCAAGAGGGAGAGTCTGGAGCCTAAATTGAAATTTACTGAGCACAGGTAGATGTGCACCCTGGACAGTCCATCACAGTGTTCTGCCAACACACCACCTGACTGTTATGTTGTTATGGGATTTCCACCTAGGACAACTTCTGTTCCCAGCAGCTGGGTTTATCCACTGAGAAACTAGATAAGTTATAGTAAAGTTAAATTGTTTACTTTTCAGTTTAGGAAGGAAATGGTTGTTTGTTATTACTTACAATTAATAATGAGTAATTAATGCAGAAATCCAAGTACTTCCAGTTTGTTATAACATTTTTCTCACAGTGTTCCTGAAATTATGCTCTGTTTGGTGTAACAAGGTGTAAACATTTGATTGGTACATTTATTTGAAAGGTTACCAAGCTCATATCTCATGGTTGGTGGGTTTTTTTCATGTTTGTTTGTTTTTGGTAAAATACTGCCATGCAAACACAAATAGGAATCCACACAATACTGCTGCATAGAGTGGAAATCTAGCCATATGCTAGGACCATGTCCTTGCCACAACACTCCCAGTGCACAGCCTCTCCTGTGCATTGACACCTGCTCCTTATTAACATAATGATTTCCATTTTTATAAACAATTGCTGGTTTTTGTGCCTTTGGCTTTGTTTGGCTCTCTGAAAAATCTTTACACTCTTTTTTAGTCTTTGTTTCATGCTTGTTAATTTGTATTTTTTACATAGCAAAACACCTGTGTGCAGCTTGTCTGACAGACTTTTATGTATGCAGAATCAACAACAACAGCTGCGACAGCAGAAGAAAAGCACACAGCAAACAGTCATTTAGTCTCCAAAACAGCTTCTGACTGCCCCCTATGTGCCTATTCCAGCTCCTTCAGGGATGACAAGCCTGGATTCTGCTGCTGTTGCCCGTGAGTCTAATGTGTTTAATCCTGAGAAGTATGACAAGGGAGTACTCTAGTAATGTTCTCCATTTGTAATGAATCACTCCGATTTATTTACTGAACAAATGGAGTGCCATATTTCACCAGTCTAGAGAGAACAAGGAGTATGGGAGCACTTTTATTCTGCATCCTAGCAACAAGCAGCATCTGGAGTGAGTGGTCTTTAATAATCATCTTCCACCACAAGCATAAAACCTTACAAGGAGTGTCTATCCAGTCCAAAAAAACAAAAAAAAAACAACAACAACAAAAACGCAGTAGTGGTGCTGGTGGTGGTGGTTAATGGTGCTAAAAACTCATTACAATACTTTTTATTTACATTTTTTTGTGTTAAATGTTCAGATAATTCCTCAGTACAGTTTAATCCAGCTCAGTTTATCATAGTTATGTGTGGAGAGCTGGAGGAAGAGGAGAAAAAGGAGGAGTAATAGTGTTGTAAAGCTTTTGGTGTAGAAGTATCAGTGTCCCTCCTGCTTATGCTGGTCAGGGTCTGGAGCCTAACTCAGAATTCACTGTGCACAGACAGAGATACACACTGCACAAGGAACCTGTCCATCACAGCGTTTAGTAAAGCACCACAAAACCTTCATGTTGCAAATCCCACTTGGAATTTGAACCCAGACACTCAGGAATTGCTGATTCTAAAAGCTGGCTCTTACCACTGAGCTGCTACTTTTGGTGTAGCAGCTACATTTCTCTGACAACAGGATTCAAGATGACTTGGTTTTTTCTACCGTTGTGTAACTCATAGCATACCTACCTATATTTTAATAGTAACCTGACCATTGCTTACAAGAACAAAGGCTGTGAGATGCAGTGTAGACCAAACAGACTGATTAACTGTAGTTGCAGCTCCACTTGACATTTCAAAACTTCTACATTTAAGATTTTTAATGAATTTAATTGTAAATTACGGTGGAAAATAAGTATTTGGTCAATAACAAAAGTTCAAAACTCCATGGTTGAGTTTGGAGTCTGACTGATTGAGGCTGTGAACAGGTGCCATTAATACACGTAACGAGTGGAGGACAGAAGAGCTTCTTAAAGAACAAGTTACAGGTCTGTGAGAGCCAGAAATATTGCTTGATTGTGGGTGACCAAATACTTATTTTCCATCAGGATTTAAAATTGAATTCTTTGCGATTTCCTGTATTTTTTTTTTTTTCTCTCATAGTTGAAGTGTACCTATGATGAAAATTACAGACCTCTCTCACCTTTCCAAGTAAAAGAACTTGCACAATCAGTGGCTGACTAAATACTTTTTTGTCCTACTGTATGTTTAAGGTTCTGTGCAAGCAAGTTGGTAAACCATCTTTGTTTCACAAGGCCAGGGCTAGAAAGCTGACAAAATGATTTGCCAATGAGATAGAAAGCTAAGAATGTATAAAACTGAGAATCACTAAAGTGTTCCGTACAAACCATTATATTGCCACTATCTGTCTATGGCAATTCCGTACTTCATATTATGATGTATAAATCTTATCAGTAATTTAAGGGGTGTCCATAAATTCTTGCACCTATACTGTAATACATTGTAAATTACATAATTTAAGCGGTAATTGCAATATATTTTTAAATCAAGATATAGTGGTGTCTTAACTAAATTGAAATTCAACAAATATATTATTTATCAGTAACTTTGAAAAGTTAGTGGCTATTTACTCTTCTATTTAGTGGTTTTGGCTATTTCAGCCACCCCAGCAGAGTGTTCTATAATGCAGCATCCAGACATGCAATCTTGAAGACAAACAGTGGCAGTGGAATGAAAAACATAACTCAAAGCCTGGGATCACTATGCATAATAAAGTACTGTCAGCTAGATTGATGAAACACACGTTGCCTTTGCACTTTTGCACACTGACAGATGAATTTGAGTTTGGGTGATTCTGGTTTATTTTTAACTGCCTGATCAACCAAAACATTAAAACCACATAAATGCCCAGACCCAGGATTCCCAGCAGAATGTTACCCACAGCATCAGACTCCCAACACTGGCTTGTCTTCTTCCCACACAGTGCATCCTTTTGCGATAACTTCCCCAGTTAAACAGTGCACACACAACCAACCAGGCATGTGATGGAAAAGCAACATGCAACATTCATTCTTTAAGCTTCAAGCATTTGTGTTGGATTTGCATGGGAAAGTCTGTTGTCACCATCGAGAGGGGGAGTGAAAATATGTTGTGAAAATATATATTACTAATTCAGATTCCAAAAGGGAAAAGTATTATTTCATAAATGTGTTAGGTAATATTGTAGAATGAAGCCACTTTTTCAGCACCTCCATTATCATGTGTTTGTTTTTCTTCCTTACTTTATTTCAAGAAGAATTGCAAGTTATATTATATTTCATTTTGTTGTAGGTATCATGGTAACATGAAAATATTACTAGTTCAGATTCCAAAAGGGAAAAATATTATTTCATAAATGTGTTAAGTAATATTGTGATATAAAGCCATTTTTCCTAGCACTTCCATCATTATGTGTTTGTTTTCCTTCCTTATTTTATTTCAAGAAGAATTGTAGGTTTTATTAGATTTTATTTTGTTGTAGGTATTGAGGTTTGGTTTAGAGTTAGGATTATGCATAGGCATAAAATTATTTAGCTGCCATAATACACAAGTCAATGAAAATTTGCCCATACAGATATAAATACAACCCTTTTTTTGTGTTGATGAAATATGGAAGCAAAGACAGCATGTGCCACAGACTTGTGAATTACTGTGACTGTGAATTACGTCACAGCAGCCAGAGGATATAAAAAAGCAAATTAGAAAAGTTTCATCAAATGAAGAGAGACTGCTCCATAGATCATCCCCTGCAGCTCGTAAAAGAGTAAGCGAAAGGGGGTAGAGCAGGCATCTTGCCAATGTGAGTTAAAGCAATACACATGGCTAATTGGATTAAAAAAACTGCTCTGAGTACTAAGCAGTGCTCTATAAATTCAAGTGTGATTTTCTTACACTTATACAGTTTTTTTTTTGTGAATGCATGAGTGCTTGTCTTTCTATTGTCAAACCTAAAACCGGACTGAACACTGTATTCTGTATGCAAAATACAACACACACTTTTACTATCTATTTCACATACAATGCAATGAAAATTTCTTAATAAATACATATTTATCACACTTATTTGTTTCAAATCCTACTATAAAATGTAATATAACACAAATAGAACATAAATAAACACAAAAGACTGTTTAAAATGTTTAAAATAAACATTCCATTTATTAAAAAAAATAATAATTTTGTACACCTTCATGTTATTTTGGGTAAATTGCCAAAATAACTGCGACCTCCCAACTTAATATCTTGTTGTGTCACCTTCGGCAGCAACAACTGCTACCAAATGTTCTGATTACTGAAGAGCAATCTTTCACAAATTCTGGCTCACTTTCTTTTGCAGAATTGGTGTAATTTTGCAACATTGGAGGGATTTCCAGTTTAAGGGCTCATACAATGTGGCACAAGTCAGGACTTGAGGATAGGCCACTCCAAACCCTTAATATTGTTTATTTTAAGCCATTAAGGTGTGGACTTGCTCTGGAACTTCAAATCAATGTTTTGCTGCACAACACAGCTGAGCATGAGTTTCAGATCACAGATTAATGAAATTCTTTTTAAGGGTTTTCTGGTAGGTGGTAAAATATGTGGTTCAAATCACCCAGGTCCTGGAGCAGCAAAATATGCTCACACCATCACACTACTGTTTGTATGATGATGTTTTTAGCTTGGTCAGTTCTGGGGAGATTCATCATGGTTTCAAGTTTTCTCCATTTGGAGTTAACATTACACACTGTGGTTTGCAGGAGCCTTAGTAATAGATTTGTAATCCTATCCAACCTGAAGTATCCCTCATCCCCTCTGGATTTCTTTTCATTCTGGCAAAGTGCTGTTTGTTGAGCTCATTTACTTTTTTGCACATAATATGCCTTTTGTATGTGGAAGGAAACCAGAGTTCTGGGAGTAAACCCAGGTGGACATGGGGAGGACATAATGCACTCTGCCACACTGCACAATTTGTTCTAGAATGATTTGCGTAACATGACAGAGAGTTGACTGTGTTAAATTGGCCTTCAAATCTCCCTGATCTCAACCGATCAAACATCTTTGGGATGTGACAAACATGTGTGATCCATGGGAGTCCTACCTCGCAATATACAAGACATATAGGATTTTCTGCTACATATTGGTGCCAGATACCACAGGATACCTTCATGGGTCTTTTGGAGTCCTGGCCTCAATTGATCATTGCCTTGGTGGCACAGGGGTAATCTATATACAGGTATACAATATTAGACAGGTGGTATTAATGTTATGGTTATTGCTGTAGCTAGATGATGTTCTTGGGCTATACAGTATTTACTAGCATGAGGCAATGTCTACTAAGATTAAAAGATAAAAGCACTGTCACTCTGGGTAAGGGTGGATGCTAAATGCTGGAAATGGAAATGAAAGTTCATCTTAAATAAGCTGTAAAAAACCCAGGATTGAGTGAAATCATGAGGAATAAAACATAGCCACTATTGCAGTTCATTTATGAAAACAGTCCCGGAAAACTGACAGTTGCAATCCGTGCAATAAGAACAGGTGCATTACTGAAATTATAAAAATGAATTAATATTATTCCTAAAAATTGAGCAGTGACAGGTGTTAAACCAGAAAGTTAAGCTATGCTTTCTTACACCTGAGGTAGATTACATTTCTGTGCAAGCAAGAATTTCAGTGGAGGTTATTTCATGAGACTTTAAAGCAAAACCACCCAATTCACCTCCTCGCTCTCTCTCGTGTTCTAGCCTTCATCTCAGATAAAGAACACATTCATCTGTGCTACAGTATTCACTTAAGGCCCCAAGAGCAATATTACTGAGCAGTGATTTTGTTTAATTCTAATCGTCTTTCCATCTCTCACAAACATTCCTTCAGTGCTCTAACATTCCCAGCAGTGAAGGAATACTTTAGGTTGGAGCACAATGTCCAGTACTGTGTTAGCCCTGCACTGTGATGAGTAATTTGGCACAAAACACTCTATATAATCAGAATATGTCATCTAAGACATAATTTCTAATTAAAACACTTTTCAAAGTTTAAGGCCATAAAAATTGACAGGAACTTGCAGCTTGTATTTAACTCATTAATCATTTGACTACACAAGGGATGTTTCACAGTACACTGCATCAGGGTATGGGATGTTATCTATCACTTGTTTGGCTGTATCTTGGCATGAGCACAGACTTTCAATAAGAGCAGGACCAAGTGCCAGATTTACCAGTTGTGTTCAGATGTAACATAACTGCCATTGTTAAAGAGCAATTTTCTTTCTTTTGTATGAATACTGAACACACCAACAACTACAGGTTTGTCAGTAGTAATAAATACAGTTCCCACTATCCAAATTCATGCTATAAAGTTTCACTTAATTTAATACCTGTTTCTGCGTAAATGTGATATAAAATATTCATCAGATTTTCATACAAGTCCAAGACATAACCCACTTACACAAATGAGACAAAATTATACTTGGCCTTTTATTAATTGGGGAAAATGATCTAATATTAAACATCTGTGAATGGGAAGCCTATGTATGAACCTCTATATTTAACAGTTAATTTCATGGGGAATCAGATGGTTTCAATCAAAGGGATGACAATCCGGTGTGACTGGACCAATTGTATTTAAAGAACAGGGAGCTACACAAATACATTTGTGGAAGTGTATCACAAACAGGAGATTTCTGAGGACCTCAGAAAAAGAGCTATTGATGGGCATTGGGCATGAAAATGTTATAAAACCATTTGTAAATATTTTATACTCCACCAATCCACAGTCAAACAGATTGTGTACAAATGAAGGAAATTCAAGACCATTGTTATCCTTCCACGTCTGATCAATCAACCAAAATCAGGCATGCAATAGTCCATGAATTCACAAAGGAACCCATGCTACCCAACTTCTAAGCAGCTAAAGCCCTCACACTTACTAATGTTAATGTTCATGAGTCCACCATGAGGAGAACACTACAGAACAATGGTATGCATGTCAGGGTTCAAGGAGAAAGCTGCCAGCTCTCTAAAAACAACATTGCTGTCCATCTGAAGTTTGCTAAAGGTCACATTGACAAGCCAGAAGGCTATTTGAAAATGTTTTGTGGGTTAATTGAATCAAAGTATAACTTCTTGGTTTAAACGATTAGCATAATGTCTGGAGAACCTAAAACACTGTATTCCTGCATAAAAACCATATCCCTTCTCTGAAGGTCCAGGGTTCAAATCCCCCTTCTGCCAAGCTGCCACTGTTGGGTTCTTGAGCAAGGCCCTTAACCCACAATTGTTTGGATTGTAAGATTGTATCAATCGTAAGTCGCTCTGGATAAGGGCGTCTGATAAATGCTATAAATGTAAATGTAAATGTACATTTGGGCCTGTTATGCTGCATCTGGGCCAGGACGGCTTGCCATCATTGAACAATGTATTCTGAATTATACCTGCATATTCTAAAGGTAAATCCTGACTTCTAAATTAATTGAATATGTAATATTGGAAAATGTTTCCCAATAATAAATTATGAAATATAATATATTTGTCTTATGTATTTAACTGTTCTCTTTATGCTAGAACCTTCTAAAATGTGTACAAACTTTTGAAGCATCACTATAATCCATGGCATTTAGACCATAGTGCAGTGCATAGCATTGCCATCTTACAGATCAAGAGATCCCTGGTTCAATTCCTAGCCTGATCTTCACCCGGAAATGTTCCTCAGAGATTTCGAGCCATATTGACATGATAGCATCACACTGTTGTTGCAGATTTGTTGGGTGGACAAACATGATGTGAGTCTCCCATTCCACCACATGCCAAATGTGCTCTGTTGGATAGATATCTGTTGAATGTGGAACTCTTTTTTTCAACAGACCAGTTGGAGTTGATTTAAGCTTCGTGACATGGCATATTGAATATCATATTAATATAGACCAGAATCTCTGTGGAATGTTTCCAGCATCTTGTTGAATCTATGCCACAAACAATTAAGGCAGTTCTAAAGGCAAATTAGTAGACCAAATCAGTACTAGTAAGGTGTACCTAGTGAAGTGGCCAGTGAGGGTATAGTAAAATAGAGCACTTACTGCTTACACATTGCATCATTTGTACTGTGGTCATAAAGGTCATAAAGAGATGGTCAGCCATAATACTCAGGTAGGCTGTGATGTTTAACCAATGTTCAGCTGGTATTAATGGGTTGAAAGTGTGCCAAGAAAATATCCCCCACGCCTTTACCACCACCAACAGCCTGAACAGTTGATACAAGGCAGGATGACTCCATGCATCCATGTTGTTTATGACAAATTCTGACCCTAACATCCAAATGTCACAGCAGAAATTGAGACTCATCAAACCAGGCAATGTATCCAGTCTTCTGTTCTCCAATGTTGGTAAGCACTTTCAAATTTTAGCCTGAGTTGCATGTTCATGACAGTAGTGGCACCTGGTGTGATCTTCTGCTGCTGTAGCCCATGTGTTTCAATGTTCGACATGGTGTGCTTTCACAGATGTTCTTCTGCATAGCTTGGTTGTAACAAGTGTTTTTGAGTTACTGTTGCCTTTCTATCAGCTCAAAGCAGTCTGGTCATTGTTGTCTGGCATCCACAGGCCATTTTCACTTAGAAAATTGATTTCTGAAATACTCAGACCAGCCAGTCTAGCACCAACAACAATGCAACATTGAAAGTCACCTAAATCATCTCTCTTCCCCATTCTGATGCTCGGTTTGCATTGAGTTTGTGCCATGTAATATGCTGCTGAGATATTTGCATTAACGAGCAGTTGAACAGGTGTACCTACAGTACTGTGCAAAAGCCTTTCGATCAAACCATTAGATTAAATATACCATTATTTTAGCAATGGTATAATGACCATTATAATTATTTCTCAGTTTCTATATTAGAGTACAACCACAAAATACAGGAAATGTGTATGCAATATTAAAATACTGAAAAAAGGAAAAATCTGCTCCATACTACAATGGCAAGTATCAGTGTGACATCCCCTTACACTTACGCAATAAAAGCATCTGGCAGCTTCAGCAGGATCCTTCTACAGTCCAAAGAAGCTTGATCAGGAATGCTTTTTTTTTTGGTGGCAGCCAAACAACCACATTTCCATAAGGGGAACAGGGTGAAATGGCTAAGATATATATATATTAAAGTTCACAAAGATTGGAATGAAGATTAGTTTTAACATATATGCTTTTCTTAGGAGCTATGATGTTATGATACCTCGCATCACAGCAGAGAGGATTGGTTTATGCCTAGACTGAAACCCTTTTACACAAGGCTGTGGTTCTCTTATGGTGCTTATATAATTCAATTACACCTCCCCCATCATAATACAGGAGATTGGATTGGAGTGGTAATAATACAGCACAGCTTTTGTGTTTCCTTGAGTGCAAAGTGAAAGCACAATGAGGAATCTCACATCTGCTGGCACCTTCAGAATCACTATGAATTAGTTACACTAGCATGCACTGCAAAATATCTGCAAAAGTATATCTACACACACACACACACACACACACACACACACACACCTAATACTTCTAATTAGAAGGAAATTGATAAACATTAAATATCACATACTGTAGCAAATAGATATGCCTAGGATTGCTTGAAAATTTCCTTTTTTTCAGCTTTACAGCTATAGATGTTATATATTTCTATTATTGTTTCCTATAAAATTAACACTGGGATATTTTTATCCAATTTAATGTACAACCTCTGATCTAACCAGCAGCACAGGGTACAAGGTGGGAACCAACCCTAGTCAGAACATCAGTCCATCTCAGGCCACATGTGCATGCGCACACACAAACATACTGGGATGCTTTTATAGACACCAACTGATCTAAAGCATGGTTTTGAAATATCAGAAGTAACCAGAGTACCTATCAAGGAAGCCTATGCAGACACAGGGAAATATGGGCATTTCAGGCCATCTTTTACTCAGAGTGTGTAAAACACTGCTTTGCACATTTTTGAGCTTTTCCTGTTGAAACACACCCACTTTAACTCAGTAATAGACTTGATAATAAGCTGAGTAGTTGGATCATGTGTGTTGGGAGCAGGGAAAACAGTACAATGTGCAGAGTGGTGGGGATTCAGAACCAGGATTGAGAAACATTGGTCTAAAATATTCAACACAATTAGACATTTAATCTGCTGGGGTGTTAAAGTAAAAATCAAAATGTCAAATCACATTTTGAGGAGCATGGGCTCTTGAGAAAAAAGGGCCCCTCCATCCCATGCCACTCACTCAACTCTACCCAACAAACTCACTCACCACTGCACCACGTACACCCTTAATGCCACTCAATCACAGGTCAGGTGTTTAGACCAGAGTCAATTGCTCAGAAAAATGAAATATTTTCCAAATACAATATAATAGTCTCTTCAAAAGCTCTTGAACATAAACCTCGGACCTGAATATTCTAGGTTATATTCACCTGACTCAGGAAACTGCACTAGTTTATGCTCACACATTGTTTTTAATTCTGATTTTGTAAGAACTTTCGAAAGATGCTCTAGATAAGGTATTCTACTAAATATATAAATTCAAAATCATTTATGGATAAATTTCAAGTAATTACACTACCTCAGTGTCCCATGTAGAGCTGTTCATGACTGTTTATACTGTGGGAATTCTGTTGCTGTAATACCAACACTCATTTCATTTGAAAAGACAGGTCATTTGAAAGACATTTTAAACCTAGACCAGCATATACATTAGTCACTGGTAACCCGATATATAAATCTGCTGATTAATAAGCAGTATTTATTCCTGACCGTGGACTAGCGTTTCCTTTTTTGGGTAAAGGTTAACCATAACAATGCCATAGACCAATATTCATAATATATAAGACTTATGTCAATTCCTAAAAATGTCAAATTCAAAAATGATTTTCTGTATTATGTTACTGTGAATATATTTATATGTAAATATATTAGAACAAACATGTGCAGTGTAGAATACACACACATGCACACAAAGTACTTGTATATTCCAAAATATAAAAAAAATTCTATCATCTGTAGTGGGACTATCTTGTTTACCTTTTAGACCTTAGGTGAAATCGAATAATCACTGAACCAATGCAATGGTCTTACAAACAAAATCCTACATTCAACTATATGCTATTCAGCTATATGTTGTAGTGATGCACTTCATGCCAGTTGGCACTTTAAGGTTAATTAACTTAAACTGATCATAGAAAAAAAACTGACCATTCTGTGGTTTTAATGGTGAAGGGGAAAACTGAAAGCTAAACACATATCTGATTTGTAATTACCTGTTGAATGTTGTGGTGATGCATGTATCTGTGACTGGAGTTGAGTGCACTGCCTGACTGATCCTTATTACTGTACATTTGTGATCATAGACTAGATGACAATTGCGCTGTGTAATGGAAATCTGATTCATTATGTTCATGATTTATTTTCGTTTTATCAAGCTCACCTTTGATGCATGTGAAATTGATTATAATAGTTTAAAGCTTTATATACACACACTTTGTCTTACAAAACACAAGTAATGAGAATAAAGTAAACAAAAAAAAAAAAAACCTACAATAAACTACAATAGCAGGGATGGGTTAGCCCCCTGATTTAATATTCGCTTTCCTTTAATTACAGCCATTTAGACAAGCTGTTTGTAATGTTAATCACTATACTTAAACTATACTGTGTGTGGTAGTTAAATCCTCTGAAATATTTAACACTGAACAACAATGGTGTGCATAGCAAGGTTGCAAGGTGAAAACCACTGCCCTCCAAAAATCAACAAGATAAGAAGATTAAACAATACAGCCATAAGGACAACCATAAGTGATGTAAGCACCAACTACAATCTCACAAAATGGCTAAGTCAAAGTATCCAATCCAATAGAAAAGTTGTGAAAAGTGGCAGAAGTTAATGTGAGAAAACTCACCAACATCCCAGAGCTGAAGCTATTCTGTACAGGTGGATTGGACTACAATCCTCCATGTCAGTGTGTAGGACTGATCAACAGTTAGTGGAAGTGTTTAGTTGCTGAATAAGGGGGTTAAAAGGTTTTTTATACTTGATTTCACACAACAAGACAAATATTACTACTTTATGACTACTACTAATAATAATAATAATAATAATGATATTAATAATAATAATAAGATGGTAGTAGTGGAAGTAGTAGTCATAGTAGTAGTATTTAGATTTTTCTTTAGGAATGTCATCAGAAGGCAGTTTTTTGCAGAATGGAATGCATGACTCTTCTACTAGTCAACTGTTGCAAATTGGTTTGATTTATTTCAACATTTACCTTGTTAGACATTTTTGATAAGAAAAAGGGACAAAAATACAAAAAGTGAGTTTAGTTGGTATTTCAGGAGTATATAGACATAACAAAAGCTAAATAAAGAAATGAAACAGTTAAAATGTTGCAGTAATGATTATAACTGCAAAGGGGCTTTCAGAGAAGCTATCCAGCTATTGTATGCTAGCATGAAATTGCTTCGAGAAAAGACTACATTCTGAATATGACTTCAGATTATTTCCTCTGGAGATTGTATGAATTCTTTCGTTTATTTGTTTGTTGCTAGTGTGTAATTTCACCTTGCCTTTTCCCTTACATTTTTTCTGTAACTTTGGGGCACTTGATGGCAGTGGAACAGTGGGTAGTTTTGTTTTTTTAAAGCTTCCTCTGAACAATTTCACTTTATTAATGTGTGGACAGGTTCAACTGACAAGTAAATGTAATAATTTTCCCTTGATCATTTACTATAGTTTCCTGAATTCATTGCTATTAAACTAATGTTTTGCCTTACAGTTACAGTGTTATCTTTTGCTGACAGATAATATTTTAATATAATTGTGTCCAGATTTAATAACCTGTGCAGGGAATTATGGTTGCCTAATGATGCTTGTACAAAGTAGAGTATACTTGTATGCACGCCAATTACTAAGGTAAAGGTATAAGCTCTAATAGTGTGAAAGACTGTAATAGCATAAAAAGTGTATAATGTATGGGAGTGTGTGATAGAAAATAGAACTTGAAGACTGAACCGCACTTTGCCTTAACCTATATTCGAGAGCCTGTTTTAACATTATTTTATCTATCATCCCACTCTGGGCCATCTCATGCCATTGTCTGCAGGGTTGATGGGGAGTCGTACACATATTGTACCCTGTTATATTATCAGGTTTTTACTTCTTGTGGTGATTAGACTGAAACAGTGCTGCCATCACACAAATTATTTGCAATTTTTGTATTAGGTAAATATATGCAACAATTCATTTTTAAATTTCAGTGAAGTTATGTATGTGAACTAGTGTAACAGAGTGTGAAAAGGTGATTTAGAAATCCCAGGGCCTAATTAGTGGGTGCATTTGTGTAGAATTTGTCTACTCTATATGAGTCCTTGTGCGATTCTCTTTCTCGTTCTGTGTGAAATTATCTTAACTGGAAATAGGCAGCAAGCCAACAGCTGATGAGCTGAGTTTAAGTATTTAGTTTGAAAAGCTTATATTGTTTAATTGTGTTTTAACATGTTTATGGAATTGGCAAATAAAAAAAGAAAGTAAACATACGGCCACAGTTGAAAACTCTGGCAAGGTTGAGTCCATCTGTTGTAAGAACATAGACCATATTCAATCATCACCATCAACTGGCTTACATATAACAAACTGTAGATATCAGCCTTTCCATTAGTAATCTATGGGATATTTAGCTGACCTCAGGTGCATCACCTCATCTGTGCATTCCAGCATTGACATTTTCCGTGAATGATAGGAAAGTCCACACAAAGGGCAGACAGAGGAAGATTGGCCCAAATTTGAAAGCATGTCAAAAAGTTCAGCAGGGCCAGGGATGGAGTCTTTCCTGATGAACCCTGACACAGCTATTTTGTTGCAGCTTCTCTCTTTGCTTTTCTCTGCATGTATCTGATAACTGTGTTTTTGTTTTGGTTTGTTTTGTGTGTGTGTGTGTGTGTGTGTGTGTGTGTGTGTTTATCCTATAATGAATTTGCACCCCGTCCAGGGTTGGTTCCCACCTATTAGGTGACCCTGAATTGGTTTAGGCGATTATGCATATGAATTAATAAATTAAGATCACCAGTCACCACCACCAGTTATTAAATTGTCCACCTTGCTGTTGTTAGTACGAGCCAGGATCTCCTAATTTACAAATTAGGCATTAGACCTTGCTGTTGGAAAGGTGAAGCCCTGCTCAGTAGGCACTTAAAATATTCTTCATCCAAACCATTACTCAAAATGAGGTTCATTCAGGTAATGGGTTTGACTGCATAAGATTTTGTCAGTTTGATTTAACTATATTTTAGTTTCACACATCCAATATTAACCCCTTTAATATACAGGTTACTGTTTTAAATGTACAACATCTCAGGAGGAGCTTGTAGTACACACATCTTCATTAACAGCATTTGAATTAATCCCAAATACTGTGAGGCTTATACACATGCAGGACATATAGAAAAAAGAGAATGGGGTCTAGGTTGAATAAATGTAGTCACTGCTGAGTCCTAAGGGTGGTTGTGTGGAGGGTCCATGAGATGTCTTGAGATATGTGGACTCTGAGGAACTTAATGCTGCCAACTCTCTTTACAGGAGTTAAACTTAAAATACGTTTGTGTGGCACATAGTATCAAAATCAATTATCAATGCCAATTCATGTTGATATTGAGGAACAAGATATATTTGTTTACCAGGTCACCAGCAGTTTCCCTGTAGACTGTGAGTCAAACCTACCACAGTATTGTTCTTGGCATTATATAATGATGAAGTTTGTGTTATGCTTGGGAACACAGTCATAGATGAATGGACAATAATAGAATAAGCACAACATATAGCCCCATTGGTGTTTAGGACTACTGTGGTTCTGGTGGAGTCACTCATTCAGACACATGTTGTTTGCCAGTTATGAATCCCATAGTGGATGGAATCATGTAGGCCACTTTGTTTTTGATTTGTTAAATGCTGAACTGATGTATACATACAATTTTTAGATAAATGTACCTGCGGTCAAGATGAGTTTGTGCAATTTGGATGAGTGTAGAAATTGATTCTGTGGAGCAGTTTGTTTGATAGGTGAGCTGAAGTAGATTATCATTGTCTAAAACACTGATTTATGACATGTTCCATGACTAGATTCTCAAAGTACTTTATTATTATAGAACTGAGTGCAATGGGATGGTGGTCACTCAGACAGAGGTGGAAGTTTTGTAAAGAATACATATGATGGTGGTGCCCTTGATGCAGGTTGAAACAGTATCTTAGGCCAGGGACATCCTCAATGATCAAAGCTAGCGAATGCCCACACACACTAAGTCCAGGCATGTCCAGGATTCCTACAGATGCAGCAGGTTTCTGTGTGCTTGCTCTCCTCAGGCCTCTTCTCATATTTGATGCACATGGTCCTCTGAGGATGTTGTAGCCCTGCAGCTTGGCTGTCGATTGCTGGCTTACCATACGCACAGAAAGAGTTAAGCTCACATAGCATCACTGATTGACAAGCAGCTGCTTTTGCTTTTGCAATCCATTATTGATTATAGATTTGCTGCATGGATTGGAGTTGATGATTTCATCAAGTTCATTAAAGAATTTGAGTGCCTTTTTAGCACTAGTTTGTTGGCAGATGTAAACAGCCATGCCAATTGTGGCTGTGATTTCTCTCAGGAGGTAGAGCAGACTGCATTTCATGAGTAATTTATTTAGGTCACATGAAGAGTGTTTAATGACAATTGCTACATAAATGCTTCCCTAATGTTTATATAAATGTACCATCCTCCTTTTATGTTCATACCTGACAAAGCAGGATATTATACCACAAATTACAGCTACCCATACAGCTGAACTGTAGAATTTCAAACAATGTTGAACAGTCACAGTTCAGTAAACATGCAGCAGTCTGATATGTTGACTAGAAGTCTCAGAAGTGTTGGTTAAAGGGTTCAGCATCTGGATCAGTGTCATTTTTTACATCTGGTTCATGCTGTTCATTGTGGCATATTCATCTGCCTTATCTAGGCTGCATGTCTCTTCTGGTTTGTGTACTGACAAACTGTCATCATGTGGCAGTGGTCTTATGACTGAAATCCAATCGGACGATATGTGAAAAAATGTTTTGTCTGGTCAACTTCATTTTATTTGTCCATTGTTCATACAATCATTCATTTACAGTGGTGCTTGAAAGTTTATGAACCCTTGATAATTGTCTACATTTCTGCATAAATATCACCTAAAACGTCATCACATTTTCACACAAGTCCTAAAACTATATAAAGAGAACCCAGTTAAACAAATGAGACAAAATATATTATACTTCGTCATTTATTAATTGAGGACAATGATCCAATATTACATATTAATGAGTGGCAAAAGTATGTGAACCTCTAGGATTAGCAGTTAATTTGAAGGTGAAATTAGAATCAGGTGTTTTCAATCAATGGGATGACAATCAGGTGTGAGTGGGCACCCTGTTTTATTTAAAACCATCTCTAAAGAGTTTGGACTCCAGTCAGACAGATTGTGTGCAAATGAAGGAAATTCAAGACCATTGTTACCCTCCCCAGGAGTGATCGACCAACAAAGATAACTCCAAGAACCAGGCGTGTAATAGTTGGCGAGGTCACAAAGGACCCCAGGGTAACTTCTAAGCAACTGAAGGCCTCTCTCACATTGGCTAATGTTAATGTTCATGAGTCCATCATCAGAAGAAGACTGAACAACAACAGTGTGCAGGGCAGGATTTCAAGGAGGAAGCCTCTGCTGTCTAAAAAGAACATTGCTGCTCATCTGCAGTTTGCTAAAGATCACGTGGACAAGCTAAAAGGCTATTGGAAGAATGTTTTGTGGAAGAATGCAAGAATATAGAACTTATCAAGGATTCACAAACTTTCAAGCACCACTGTATGTATTTCAACCTGTGACAAATTGCAAAAAAAAGTTGGGATGAGGGCAATTTAGGGCTAGTAAAGTGAATAAAAATAGTAATGATGTGATTTCAAACAGGTGGTGTCACCAGGTGATTGTGACCGTGATTTGGAACAAAAGCAGTATTCACAAAAGTCTTTGAGGAGCAAAGGTGGGCAGAGGATTGCCAGTTTATCAACAAATGTGTGAGAAATGTATTGAAATGTTTAAAAACAATGTTCCTCAAAGAAAGATTGGAATTTGCATATTTCTCCTTCTACAGTGCATAATTTCATTAAACGATGAAAAAAATCTGGAGGAATTTCAGTGCGTAAAGGGCGCAAACCCAACCTTAAGACCCATGATCTCCAATAGCTCTGACATCACTGCATCAAGAACCATCATTCATCACTAGCTGATATAACCATGGGCAAGGGATTACTTTCCCAAACTTTTGCCAAACACTACAACATGGAGTTACATTCACAAATGCCACTTAAACTGTTACCATGCAAAAAAGAAACCTTATGCTAATCATGTGCAGAAGCAGCATGGACTTTTCTGGGCTTGGAGAGATAGACCATCACACAGTGGAAATGTGTATTCTCATCAGATAAATCAGTACCCCGGATCTTTTGTGGAAGAAATGGATGCTGTGTGCTCTGGACCAAAGATGAAAAATACCATCCAGACTTTTATCAGCGACAAGTCCAAATGCCAGGCTCTGTCATGGTATGGGGTTAGGCCAGTGCCCTTGCCAAAGGGTATTTACACTTCTGTGATGATACAATTAATGCAGAAAAGTACACTTTAGAGCAACCTATGCTATCTTCAACATGGCATCTTGTCCCGGGACATGTGTGCAATTTTCAGCAAAACTTACAAACACACAATACAAAGGCATGAAGAGTGTACAGAAATTGGACTGACCTGCCTGCAGTCCTGACCATTTCCCAATAGAGAATGCGTGGAGACCTTTGAAATGGAAAATGTGGCAATGAGAACTCCATACATTTGCACACGTGTTTTCAGGAAGAATGAGACAAAAAAAAAACATCTGAAACACTTCACTGCTTGGTATCCTTAGTGCCAAAAGATCTTTTAAGTGTTAAGGAATTGCAACACTGGCGACAAAGTGGTGAATGCTTTATCGCTCTTTTTTTGGAATGTGTTGCAGGCCTGAAATGCAGGAATGGATGTATATTAAGAAATAAAACGAAGACAAAACATGAAATATCTTGGCTTCATACTGTCTGTAATTACATAAAAGTCAAAGTAAATGTAAGAAATACTGTGTTAAATTTTTAGTTACAATTTCCAGACTTTTCCAACTTTTTCTGATCTGCTGTTGCATAATGATCCTCTTCAAAGCGTATGTCATACATCACTTTTATTGTTTAAATATTATTTAATATTAATTAATAGTTCATTTGAAATTTGTGAAAGAAAATATTCATAAGCCATAGTTCAATATAATTGAAAAAAAAAAAAAACATTTCACAACATAGCACATTCTGTTTCTCACTGCACAACAGTGCCTTGCAGGGTTCTAAATGTGTTTAAATGTGGAAATGTGTTTGTCAAATATGATATTGCAAGATTCCACGCATAAATGCAGCCCAGTGAAGCAGAATGAAGTCCACCCCACAAGCACCAGACAGTATCAAGCACATTACAAATGTATTATTCAACAAGTTTATGTCACCTCCGTATATGGCAACCAGTGAGTGAACTGCTTCAAGCTGTGTAAGATTTTTTGTCTTTTAGTTGACTTTTCAGAAGAAAACAGTTATGTTGGTTAAGACAGTGGGGATGCGCCTAACGTGCTGTCAACTGAAAAGCTGTGATTGATAGCTTTGAAAAACAAAAACACTGTGGTATCAAGTCATGCAGTTAAAAGCTACCATGGATTTATCTTTATTACACCCTAATATACAGTGGTGCTTAAAAGTTTGTGAACTCTTTAGAATTTTCTAT
>JAJAGP010001920.1:0-22117 GCA_025084515.1 Ancistrus triradiatus
AATGCCTTTTATTGAATGTAAAATCAATAACCTTGAGAAAATCGAATCGTGAGCAGAGTGTATCGTTACACCCCTAGATGCAATTGTTTATTCGCTTGCTCCCCAACCAATGACCTTAATAACAAGGAAAATAACCTTATCGGACCACGGACGTTACGCGGCGCATATCTGTATTATGAAAGCATATTCGCAAATGTTGCACCCTTAGGTCAGTGCTGTTGGTGTGTCACTAACTGTGTATATTGAACACAGGGCGTGATTCCAAGATGTCTCTGAACTCTGTAAGTAGCTCCCATAGCTACTTGTTGGCCAGGCCTCCCGAGGAAGAAGACGAGGAGCTAGAAAGAACTCTAAGCAGCCATGGCAGCACCCTCCTGGATCACTACCCCTGCATGATTAACCAGATTAATGAGTCCTGCAGACGGCAGCTTGTGACTGATGCAGCTGCCGCTGTTCTGCGCAGGTATCGCAACAAGCACTGGCAGTTTACCAAATCCCTGAATGGCTCGGTTTCCGCCCAAAAATCGTTCAAGGATATAACCAGCTATCAGAAAAGGTTCGGATTTCAGGCGATCCCGCAGCCCAGAAGCAAGCTGGATCGTTCGTCGCCAAAAAGTGTCAGGAATACATCCTTTGCGTCCAATGACAGGTTTTATTCGCCCAGAAGAGATGATGCCGAGACGGGCTCTCAAATGGCGAGAAGGTCCTGTTGGACAGGAACGCATTCGGACATCAAGACGGAACACAGACCTGTTCGTGTGCTGGACCTTTCAACGCCATCGTCCTCTGCCTCTTTCTCCCCTCGCTCACTGTCCCCGGACTTAAATCAGACCTACATCGTTAATCTCGTTCCTATGCAAAGACCTCATGATGTTCGCCCATCTGCCATCTGCAGCCCAGACTACAAGCATTGGAAATCGCCATTAAAAGAAGCCACCTCGCCTGTTGCAGGCAAACTGGGGATCTCCATGCCGGCTCGTAAGTTGACAGGCTTGGGCAGGGAAGTCTTCAGGGAACGCCTGTACTCTCCTAACCCCTCTCAAAAGCAAGCTGTCACTGGCTGTTATTCTGGTCTGAGAAGTCCACTTAAACCCCAAACTATGTGCTTAGAGCAGGGACAGAGATCTTCTCCCATCAACGATCCAAGGCAAGTTGTCCCTGCGAACGTTAGTAGTACCTTCGAGGTGTACGGATCTCCTTACCGAGGTCAGCCAGCATCTCGCTGGCATCCCCATCACCCGTCGTCCGTTCACAAGGAGAATCTCGCCATCAGCCTCGCCGAAAAGCGACAGCGATCCCTTTCAAGCCAGCAGCCTCGGTTATCGGATGTCTCGCGGATGTCTAACAAACAAGTCGACGTGGAGTTCACGAGGCTTTATCACCATTTCGTCTGCCGAAGCGTCTCATCGGGCTCCACGTCTTCTTGTCACCTGTGTAGATTGGAGAAGAAGGTCCGTACTCCTGGCGCGGCTTCCTTTAGCATGTCCGCGCTCGCCCTGACGCCTCTACGGGGCAAACTTAAGAAGCGCCGGCGGCAGTCTGAGGTGGAGTCAGACGAAGTCAGATGCTTCAAGCGTTTCCGTGAGAGCTGCTCACCGCTCGGGCCAAAACAAAAGCAGCACCAGCAGCAGGCAAGCAGATACGCCAGCCCCGTCACAGCGGGGACCAGTGAGGACAAACACACCTGGAACACGGCTCTTCTGTTGCATTGTCCGAGTCCTGGGTTTCTCAGAGCCAGTTCAAACATCAGGAAAGGTTCAGGCCTCCAACTGGACCAGCGAACACACCTGTCACCTTCATGGGTAAGAACCTGTGTAGGGTGACGTACTGAATTTATACGATTTGATGTTCGTTTTAGTGCCGACTCATTTCTCATATGTTTGCAGAGATCCCCAATGAGCTATGCAGGTCAAGGTGAGTTACTTAAGTGATTCAATCTGTATGGGGTGGGAATCAGAACACTTGCAGTGGCATGAAGTCTGGTGGAGCACACTCTTATTTTAAAGTGTAACTGGTCCTGTTTAAGCAGCACATTTTGGATAAATTCACTTTAAGTATGGGATAATACAGTGGGACCTCGTTTCTCAACCACCTCGGAACCACTTCGGTTCTCGACCCATTTTGACTAGAAAACTTTCTCGCCTCTTGTCGTTTCCTTGGTTATTGGCGCGCTCGCCTAAACTTGCATGAGTTGAGATTCACGATTCATGATTCAGTACACAGAGATTCAGGTTCAGAACAGCCCTCAGAAGTGCATTTCTTTATTCTTTCATCTACAGTCCTGTATTCTTAGTGCAAATAAGTCTCCATGGGTCCTAAACTGGTTAGTTTGGGAGCCAACCGAAAGCAAAACAGGAATTGAATGCTCCAGAACACAGGCTGCAGTTAGCTTAGCATCAATGCTAGCCCCGAATTCATCAGTACAGGAAGTGTTGCTTTTACTTTTCACTTTCAATCCATTACTCACTAAATGCCATGAGATTTTAACACTTTATCATAAAATAAGCTTTTGTGTTGATTATAGTGGCCGACTATAGGTTAGACTACATTAAACTCACTGGTTCATGATCTATTTATCTTGTGGATGATATAACCCCTTCATAAATCACCTGTACAATTCAACTGTACAATTAATGCATAGAATGCCTTGTACATTGTGGATTTTCTGGGGATCTGGAACAGATTAATTCAATTTATATTATTCCTTATGGGAAGAATTAGCTCGGTACTCATTTTCGGCACTCGACAAGCCTTCTGGAACGAATTAACGATGAGAACTGAGGTACCACTGTACTGCTGATTTTGGATTTATTTAGCAGCCACAACTGCTGGCTCCGTTCCCAATTCCATCCCAGTCTCAGGTACCCCTGGCCCAGCCTCATGACGTCATCGTCAAATGATTCTTTTAACATCTGTATTTCTTCTCATCCTCTGCCATTTAAACCCCTTGTCTAAAGCTTTCAGTTTAATTGTATACAGAATTACCACCTTTTCGCTATAAGCTCGGTTTCTGAAAACAAAATACAGAAACAACACATGCTTTACCTACACAACTTCCAAGACATGTTCACTCACCATATTAATTTATCTACAGTTAAATCACCTATGGAAATGTCCAATCAAAGACCAGCCTCACTCACACCCAGGTAAAGGCTGCTGATTTTTTTTTTTAGACTTTTTTTCCTACATGTATAAAATCCTTATGGCTTTAACTATTTATTCTACTTGCAGTTTATCAAGGAGGCGACTTCTGTACGGCCCTGTCCAGTGATGAGCTTTCCCAAAATGCTATGGCTGTCCTGAAACCAAACAAAAAAAACCACACTTTTTTTTCCTAATGTACGTCGTTTGTAGTCAGTTAATATACGAAATAAAAGGATTTCACTTTCTAAACTAAGTGACTGACGAGCACAAGCAGTTATGTTAAAAAGATGACTAATCTTTATTTATCAATGTGAATTAATATTTTTTATCTGGTGACATCTGTCTAGTGTAACTTTGTAGGTTGTTCATTTTATATACATGTCATACTTGTCTTAGTTAATAGGTGTTTTAAACAGACGTGACTTGAGTAATCATTCAGTATGTTGTTAATTTCTAATAAAAACACGTGGCTTGTTTTACATAAAGAAAATGTCACTTTTATTGGAAAACACTACTGGAACAAACTTAATTGCACCAGTTCATATAGCAAGAGTTCATCTTTTATACAATGAAAATAGTGAAAAGTCACATTTTGTTCTCTCAGACTCACACACTGGACACTCTCTCTTTTTAAACAAAAATATTCAGCAAAGTCAGCCACTGGGTCAGTAAAAATGCATTGTGGCATCAAGTAGTGGTTTCAACTGTGCTCACGTATGATGGACACGACGGCTCCCAAAGGTTAAGTGTGATGTTCCATGGACAAGGGTGTAAATCAAACGGGTTCTTTAGAATAAGTTTTGGGTGAATAAAAAAGAAAGAAAAGTGCTTGACTTTGCATACAAAACTGAACTGAAGATGTTAAAGTGTTATATCCTTAAACACTAATGACTTAAGTAGTGTAGTCTGAATTACCCGTCAGAGTGGAACTGTTCATTAGATCACTTTCCACTTCAAGCACTTCACATTTTGGCATGAGCTTCCAAACCTTGGAGTGACTCTAATCTGAGTGAGTCCATCTGCACACAGTAGCCACTTCTCACAGACTGGATTTCAGGAGGTGGAACGTTAACTGTTAGGATGTTGGAATGTTTCATCACCACTCGAGCTCAACAGGATATTTGCCTGTCAGACAGGCCGTACAGTGACCAAGTCTTCTGGGTTTGCTGCTGAAACCGAGCTGCTCCTTGTCATGTGATCCAACTCCACTCTGCACTGCAGTGATCAGGCCTTCCACGGACAGGTAATGTACGCTCGTAGCTCCTATACAGCAACAACATCTACACATCAGAGGCCTGTCTTATGGATAGATTTAGTTATATTACAGGTATGCGCCGTTTAACAACCATCCCATCAACGTCCTACATGTTAAAGACTGAGATCTTAATAATTGTAAACAATATACAACCGGCAATAAAGATCTGTCTTAACTTCGGATGTTTCGCCCAGGAAAAAAATGTACTGTGAATTTTCATTGCTGAATTGCTTGACAGTTTTAATGTGAACTTTCGATGGTAAACTTCATGGTTCTACTCTGAAATTTCATAGTACAACTGTAAACTTGGTGGACAATGAACGAATCAAGTTTTTCACAGTTATGAATTTCGGTGGTAATTTGGCCACTTCATGGTTCTACTATCAAATTTCACAGTACATTTTTTCCTGGGCGGACACAACCAGTCAAAACGCCAAAGACACTGTACAGCTCTATTATGTTTAGAGTTTATACAATCGTTGAGAAGACTTCACATCGTAATGATATTTGCGAGAAAAGCACGGTTTTTTCACACAGAAATGGTATCACTCCGCTGACGCGTTGCCAAGTAACCACAGGTTTTACGCATATAAGATATACAAATAACGTAAAAACACTAATAAATAACTCAATTCTATCGTTTAATCCGAAGTTAATTTTAGTTTTAGTCCCTTTTCCCCTTTAATCTGCGCCCATTTGCACTTTGTATTCAGAACTAACGTCACTTGGTAGCGTTAAACCTTTTGTAGCATTGAAGCAAACTTCTTCAATACCACTCGCTGGACTCGGCGATTTATAGTGTGTTCGTAATATGTGCCTTTGGAACAGTTTTGCCACAAATAAATAAATAAATAACTAAAAAAAGAACATAATGCTGAATAATGAAAGAGAAAATGCGTTCTATGACCAATGCTTATGGCAAGAATCGCCATCTAGCGACCATTGTGTGACAATAACAGCATTTCCTGTCTGACGACTCAGCGGTCTTCAGTACTAAATTCAAGGCTTATTTAATTGATTTTATTGTAAAAAACAAAACAAAACATCACGACCGTGATGTTATTCGCGATAACACACTCCCTTTCGCGTTCTATTGCTTAAATGCAGTACTGTCCTGTGTTAATTGCTTATTTATGTACAGCATAGAATATTGTTTCGTTGCATTGTAATGCAGCACAGTTTGTTTTAAGACTACGTTAACGTCCATTTCGGTCCAAACCCTGTTTCACGGAACGTAATCCGGTCATTAAACGGAGCATACCTGTAGTTACCGTTGAGCTTTTGATGTAATCATTGATTTTCTCTGGTGTGAGTAAGTCACTGAAATGGTTGACAATCGATCTGCTCCGGAACAGGGTAGGCAAGTAAAGTTAGTTTAAAATACACGTCACAAGTCCCCGTCAGAATAAATTGCTATCAGATGACTATGAAAGTTGGTTTCACTGTTCCCAAATCTCAAATTTATTCCCCACTCCATAAGGAACAAGTGCAAAAACTAAAGCTCTACGAGTGAAAGCTCTATGAGCTAGTAAAATGACATCTCATCATTTACTCATGTGGCTTTTCCCTAATCCAGAGCAATTTACGTCCGATTTTAACAATTTTACACAAGCAAATGGAATATAGGCCTTGTTCATGGGCCAAACAGTGGCAGAGATCTGTGCTTGTTCCCAGGTCAATAGTCCAGTACTCTAACATATGCTACCAGAGTACCACGTTACACAAACACACACAACCTCTTCTATCTTGACTTACCAATGTAGTTTGCAATGTCTGTAAACTCAGGCTTGTTAGCAATGAGCTCCTCCTTTGTAGGAATGTTGATGCCCATGTAACAGGGGAACCGGATTGGAGGAGACGCCACTCGAATGTGGACCTTCAATGTGTTTCAAAGCAAATAAAGAACAGGACTGTGATATTTTGAAAAACACACTGGATTACATCTGCTGCTTTAACAACCCATGGCAAAAACATGGAATCAGCACATGTGGAGGATGTTCACACACCTTTCTTTTACTTTGTGGCACATAAATCGCATATGACACAAAACATTTTTTAAATAGCTGTACATTCTGGCTTTGTGAAGCATGCATCAGACAAATTCAATTAATTTGGTTAATGGCATTTCTTCCCCATTTCTTCCTCAGGCTTCCTATGGCAGCCTGAAATCTTTGAGCCAGAGGTAGGTCGTACATACTTAGCGATGTTCATACCTCTGTTGCTCCGGCCTCCTTGAGCAGTTTGATGATGGGCGAGATCGTGTTGCCTCTGACGATAGAATCATCGATGAGCACCACGCGCTTGCCAGCAAAGTTGTCCGTCAGCGCCCCAAACTTCTTAGCCACTCCCAGCTGACGCAAGCGAGTATTTGGTTGAATGAAGGTTCTGCCGACATAACGGTTTTTGCACAGGACTTCTACGTAGGGCAGGCCAGACTAGAGAAACAAAACCAGAAGCATTGTGCACACAAATGAAATGTCCGCTCACAGAGCAGTCATAAAGAACTAAAACGAAAATACAAGTTCAGTAAAGTTCTTTTTAAATGAATAGACCTGATTTATATCCCATTCACACTTGGTCTTCTCATGCATCTTGTATCTGGATCGAATCCTCAGATTTTACCCAGGGGTATTCACACTTCATGCTGTCACCAATTACATCGTGAAAGGCACTGTGCCAATTCAGGCAGTTGAGAGAGATGGGTTCAAACAACTTTTTAATACTTTAAACCAAAGATATACACTACCAAAGTATCGTCTATCATCATCGAAGCAATTCCAGAAATGACAGATATCATCTCAACAAGGTCTTTGTTAGGAGACCCAGACAACTGATTTTACCCTAATGAAAAGACTACTGCACACATGCATGTCTAACCTCTTGTGCGTATCCTAAAGCAGCTGGAGTGGCCGACTCGGGCACTGTGCTGACCACATCCGCTTCGGTGGGGGCCTCGATGGCCAGCTGGCGTCCACAGCGCTGCCTGACTGTATATACCATCTGACCTGCAACACATCGGCACATTCTACAATAAGGACTTCAGCTCAAGGAAGGTGAGCACAGATATGCGCGGTGTAACGTCCGCATTACATTCTGTGAAACAGGACGCTGACCGGACATGACCATAGTCACGTCTTTTATGCTACTGGAATGTACATAAATATACAGGGTATTTTCAAGGGTATTGTTACCACCCTGTGTAGGGCAAACCATAACACTTAGCAGGAGGTACGATGGATGTTTTTTGACCAAAGGAAAAATGCATTGACAGTTTTAGGAATAACAGGGACGATCAGCCAGATGAAACAGAGACGCTGTAAGTGATTGTGAACCAGTTTATATAGTCATAGGTTTGAGAGAATACAAAGGAGTACTACTGACAATAGGACAGGCACATGCACTTGCGAACGCCACTGACAGCCTGTTACAAATGAAAAATGAAAACCTAGGACTGTGGTAGCCTAGCGGTTAAGGTAATGGAATATGGACCCAAAGGTCCATGGTTCAAATCCCACCTCTGTCAAGCTGCCACTGTTGACAATTGTAAGTTGGCCTTAAATTCTGTTAATGTAATGTTAATATGTAAGTGATTACAAGGTCACCTCTGGGCTGATACGGTGATACGGTGACGCATGGAGACATATCCTGTACAGATTCCATGGGACTGTGGTAGCCTAGTGGTTAAGGTACTGGACTATGAACAAGAAGGTCCAGGGTTCAAATCTCATCCTGACCCAAAATCCCAAGCTGCCACTCTTGGGTCCTTGAGCAAGGCCCTTAACACACAATTGCTCGGATTGTAAGACTGTACCAATTGTAAGTCGCTCTGGATAAGGGCTACCTGTGACCCTGATCAAGATAAGATGGGTTAAAACATGAAAAATAAGCAATTAAACAAATCATTTCTGTGAATCTTGACTTTTGACTCTTTTTTCATATCAATTTGTAATTTAGTTTTGTTTTTTCCAAATTGTAATATCATTGCACTGGATTTCTTTCCATTTATACTGCTTCGATAATGTGAATGTCTGGTTTTTGTCCGGGTGGATGTATATTTTTGTATCTTTGTTTATTATAGTCAGATGTTATTGTTATTGGTTGTGTTATATGGGTGTCATTCACTTGTATATAAAGATTACTTGTTAATAAAGACTGAAATGGAATTGCGCTGTGCACCTGCCTTCAAAGATGGAGTCTGGCCTGGCGAAGTAGACGTATTCGAATATACAGAACGCAGGAGGATCTCCCTCGGGCCGCGGGATTATGCTCAGGCTCTTGATGCCATGTCTGGAGAGCTGCACTATTTCTCCAGGCTCAACTTCACGGTAATACCTGTGGAAAGAGACACAGGAAGCATCCACCTGCTGTCCCAAGTCCTGCATTTCATTCTGACACCTTCGAATGGCTCACTTGGCACCGATGGACTGGTAGCTGCAGGACTCGGAGGAGACGACCCAGCCTTCCGTGTCTTCCTCACCCTCTCCAGCTCCTAAAAACCAGAGACAGAGTACGTGTAGAAAGATTAGTAAGATCAGACAGCTCCAAACACAGATCCACGCTTATACACGTGTTCAAGACTGACGCTGATAAAGGACTACAGGACAAACAACAGATAATGTGTATGAAATGAAACAATCTAAAGTTTCTTACTCTACAAGCTGTACATCCCATGGTAGGTTTCTAATAACAGGGCCAGTAAGTGTACATGGTGTATAGTTTGTACACTATTGTTGTTTGGTGCTCTGTAACTGCCAAGAAAATTCTATTCTCTCTGACCTACTAGCACATCTTTAAACTCTGAAACTGATGACCTGTCTGATTTGTGAGGCACCAAAATGAAATTCCTTAATCCTGGCCTCATTCTTGGAAGCGTTTGTCTCAAATAGTGAAATCCACCACCTTTGTTGTTCATTGCATTCACAAAATAAGTAACCAATCCAAGTTTTATGTGGAGAGAAGACAGAAATACACTATATGGACAAAAGTATTGGGACACCTACACATCATACCTATAGGAACTTTTAGGGCACCCCATTCAAAATCCATAGGCATTAAGCTGCAGAGTTAGTTCACCTTTGCAGCTATAATGGCTTCCACACTTCTGGGAAGGTTTTCTACAAGATGTTGGGACTGTATCTGTGGGAATGGTTGCCCATTCATCCAGAAAAGCATTTGTGAGGTCAGGCACTGATCATGGATGAGAGGGTCTGGCTTACAATCACCATTCTAGTTCATCACAAAGGGGTTTACAGCTAGATGTCACATACAACATTTAGACTGCCTTAGGAAGTTGGGTCCATTTTTGAGTCTTGGTCCTCCCAAGGTGTCTTCCTCTGTCGCCCTCAATTTGGGATTGGACGTAGATATTATGAGATAATCTAAAATTGTAAAGTTGCTTTGAGACAATGCTCCATTGTAAAAAGTGCTATATAAATAAATCTGACTTGACTTGACTCTCGTTCTCTGCTCTGCTCACTTTCTCTGTACCTGAGTTGCGGAGTTTGGAGATGGGTACCAGCCGTCCGATACAGAGAGGTCTGTTGCCGTATGGATCTCGCACAGCGTAGATCACATCTTTGTGCATTATTAGCAGAGAGTAAGACGTAGGTGTCTCTGTCATCAGGTTCTTAATGCTGAAATCAAGAAAAAGAAAAAAAGTCGGTGGGAAATTCTGAATTTTGGAGCAATAAGCAGTATGATATTGTCCTGCAGATGCTGGGCATGTGGGCAGCAATGCCAAATGGACCAGCCTTTTAGTTTTATGGTATTCACCTTCACTCAATAATATACATGAGATATTCAACACTATTATAAAATAATAAAATAATAATAATGACAACAAGACAACGCTATTATCTGGTAATACATGTTGTAAAGTGCAAAAATTATTTTTTAAATTTATTTATTTATTAAAAACAACAGTCAGTGCAAGAAAAATGTGATGTAGGCATTATTTATCAGCAATCAATCACCAGGCTCCTTAAGATCAGCTGACCAATTCTGTATGGCCTAAAAAAAACTCTGCTTGCGACCAAGAATCTGAACATCACGGTAAACCTTTATTGTAGCTGGCAACATTCATTCATTTATTCATCTCATCCACTTGCACAGGGTACCAATCCATCATAGGGCACTGTGGTAACACCAATTCATTCATGTGTTCACGGCTTGTCTGTTGTTCTAACTTATAAAGATCAGTGCACATATAAGCAATTATTGCACAAATCCATTTTATTCCCATCCAAGCTTTTTGTAGAGTTATGTATAAAGTTAGTGTTTAAGAGATTAACTTATCCAGAGCAACTTGCAACTGATACAGTCTTATGAGGTACGGTCTTCCCGTTCGCATAGTGCGAGTGCGTCGTTACGTTTCCTCACTTCAAAACGGAACAAACTCGGGATATTGTGGTGACTTACGCAGTTGTTGAGCTCCCTTCATCCTCATGTTTCCGTTTCGAGGGCTGTATCAGCACCGTGGTGCTCCCGTGCCAGGTCAGATCACTTTTGCAAACCTTGCAAAGGTAAGAGCCTTTCTTTGCTCAACGATACAGTGGCAGGGTTGCCAGAGCTGGAACTTAAACCCTCAACTTTCAGCTTAATAGTCCAGTACCTTTACCAATGTGCCTTCACTGCCATTACGTGTAGTGGAACAAAGTTCAATGGGGGTTTAGCTATAGCAATAAACAAAAGTTACTGACCGTGCAACCCAATCAGGAATATCGATCTCCTCCATGGGCGGAGTCAGACACAGGAGCTGAGTGATGAGTTCGCTGTCTGAACTGGTGGAAAGGCCGACGCCATGTCTCATCACCTACAACACACACACTCCATCTTTTCAGTTCCTTTAATCCTGTTAATAAAGTACACTCACACAGCCTCAATCTATGAAGTAGGGCTGCAACGAACGATTATTTTAATAATCGATTAATCGGTCGATTATTTTTTTCAATTAATCGATGAATCGGGTTATAAAAAAAAACTTTTCCATGTCTTTATTCAGAAATGTAACATTAAATAACAGAACAAATAAGTGCTTACAATAAATAAATAATAATACATTAAATGTATTAATAAATTAAAATAACAAATTAAACAATAAAGAAAAATAAGTGCATCTCTGATGCAAACACTACATACAAACTCATTCACGCTCTTTCTTTAGAACTTTGCATTGCAAGCCACAAATGTTAGCATGTCAACATGCTCCTGGCTAAAGCTGATTTCCTGCCGCAGAAAATAAACGCTCAGACAGTGTTGAAGTAGCAGGAATGCATAAATAGGACTTGGCTAGCTTGGCCAATATAGGATATCTGTCTCTTAACTCCATAGCTGTCATTATCCAGCTAACAAGCAGAAAAACAACATCAACGTGCTATTCCCGTTCGCATAGTATGAGTGCGCCGTTACGTTTCCTCACTTCAAAACGGAACAAACTCGGGATATTGTGGTGACTTACGCTGTTGTTGAGCTCCCTTCATCCTCATGTTTCCATTTCGAGGGCTGTATCAGCACCGGGGTGCTCCCGTGCCAGGTCAGATCACTTTTGCAAACCTTGCATGTTACACATTGTTTGTTGTGTGAAGCGTGAAGTGCTCCCACACTTTTGAGAACTTAAGCCGAACCTTCCTCTCTGCGTCAGTCATGTTTCATTTGTAGAAGCTATTTAATTCTTAACGCTGACTTATTTTGAAGATTCCGCGTCGGCTCCGCCCTGTTCCGTTCAACTCGCTCGTATTTTTTTCCCAGCGCAAGTAACGTAAGCGGATATGATAAGGTGAGGGACACAAATCATGTGACACAACGAATCGATAATGAAACTCGTTATCGACACTTTCGTTGTTGCAGCCCTACTATGAAGTGTCCAAAATACTTTCTGTCACTAGCTTTGGCATATAATACAGTGGGATCTCGGTTCTCGGCCACCTTGGAACCCGTTGAATTCGGTTCTCTGCGCATTTTACTAGAAATATGTGTCTCAGTACTACAGACCACAGGCTGCAGTTAGCTTGCAATAGCATGCTAGTACCCGGAGTTCACCAATAAAGCAAGTGTTGCTTTTACTTTTCACTTTTAACTGCCTATTAATGTAAGCGTTTTAAACATCAACTTACTTATTAGGCTTAATCTCTCTCTACAGGCGCCATAATGTAACTGCAGTCGCTCAAGGTAGACTGGAAAATGCAAATAAGAAGCCAACTTCAGCCTCGTCTCTGCTATGATACACCAAATATTCATTCATTCAACTCCTCAGTTCATGATGCATTTAATTTATTAGGGATTTGTCAGAACGTATCCCCTTCGTGAATCAGGGAGCACCTGTACAATACGACTCCATTAATGCATACAATGTAATATGTGCTTATAAAGAGCCCAGTACCAGACAAACATCAGTTATGTTTTCAATATAACTTCCTGCACCAGATACTGTGCTGTTACGCATGTCATTGCAACTACTGTACCACAACAGATAATGTATCTGCCAATGTAATATATGGATTAAGTAGATTAATTACCTTAATAATAAGGATCATAATCGTATCAGACCAGAAACATATGTGAACATGCTTGTATTGCGTTAATGGCCATCTTCTGATTTGGAAAATGACTGTGAGACACTGAGGTTGGATAAACCCTGGCTCACTGTTGGTGTTCCAACTACTTTCAAAGGTGTCTGATGAGGTACTAGGTCAAGGTTTTGTACATGCTAGTCAAATTTTCCATTAAACCATTTGTTTATGAACCTTGTTTTAAGAGGGCAGGGCTAAAAGTTGATGAACAGACTTCTTGGTGAGGTTGAAACCTACGGCACTGCGAGTCCCTGATGTGTTCAGTACAACCTGTTCTACTCCCACTGTTTGTCTATGGAGATTCCATGCCTGTATGCTTCATATTATGAAACTGTCAGCAGTAAGAGTGACTGAATAACAGATCACTCATTAGAAAGGGTGTACACTTTGGATCGTATAATGCTAGTAGATCCATTACAGCTAACCTTCTGGCGTAGCGCAGCAGCATTGACGAGCTCTCCATTGTGTGCCACAGCTATCTTGCCATGTAAAGTGTCCACCACAAACGGCTGGCAGTTCTGTAGTTCGGACATTCCCGTGGTGGAATAGCGCGTGTGTCCGATCCCCAGGTTTCCATATCTCAGCTTCAGTAAGTCCTCTGGTTTAAATGCTGTGCTTACCAACCCCATGCCCTAATGAGAGACAAGGAGCAGAAAGAGGAAGTAAGACTAATTGTCAAAGCCTATCCTGGAAAACACAGATGCGGATATATACATGTATATATGTGTGTGTGTGTGTGTGTGTGTGTGTGTGTGTGTGTGTATATATATATATATATGATAAAAAAAAGTATTTAGCCAGCCACTGATTGTGCAAGTTCTCCTACTTAGAAAGATGAGAGATTTTCATCATAGCTACACTTCAACTATGAGAGACAAAATGAGGAAAAAAAATCCAGGAAATCACATTGTAGAATGTTTTAAGAATTTAGTTGTAAATAATGGTAGAAAATAAGTATTTGGTCAATAACAAAAGTTCAACTCAATATTTTGTTTGCACACACTGTAGCTGGTACTCCCTCCACAAATTTTCAATGGGGTTGAGGTCTGTCCTTTGTTGCCCGAGTGTTGTGTTTGGGATTATTGTCATGCTGGAAGACCCAACCTCGTTCCATCTTTAATGCTTCACTGCTTCAATGATGTTTCCACCCCATGCCTTACAGTAGGTATGGTGTTCTTGGGATGCAACTCAGCCTTCTTCTTCATCCAAACACGAGTTTTATTTATTTATTTATATATATATATATATATTATAGCACACCTACAGTGAGCATGTGACTGACAAAGCTGAACTTTGGAGCAATAGAAGAAAGTTGTCTGGTCCCATTTTTTCCAATCACATGGATGGTCAGGTGAGTGTGCACCGCTTTTACCTGGGGAAACAATAGCACCGGGATGCAGACGAGCAGGTGGAGGAAATGTGATGGTCTAGGTAATGTTCTGCTGAGAAATGCTGGGTCAGGGCATTCTTGTGGATGTTAATTTGACATGTAACACCTACTGAAACATTGTTATGGACCAGGCGGTTTTAATGTTTTGGCTGATTGGTGATATTTTCGTATTATTCAACTTCTGAACCAAAGTATGTATTATTGATCCATTACTGTTTTGGAAGGTCTCAAATCTCAATTGATCTGTTAACGATTTATTTGCAGAAATATCAAATAATTGACTTTGCCTGTAGCAGTTGTGCACAGTTGTTGTTACATTCAGATAACGAACAAAGAATGTAATTAGACTAGGCATGCCTAAACATCTGTATAAAGTTACATACTAGATATTTCTCCATACACTATAAAACAGATTTCAGATAATACTAATCCCATTACCTTTAGGGTGGTGTAGGTGGGGGAACTGGACCCATTACTTGTAACGATCCCTGCGCTCTCTTGACCTCTACTCAACACAACAAGAACGGAACGTTAATGTTAACATCTTATCACACTTAGTTATATACTGTGGATCAGTAAATCATGTTACAAATTCTCAGGCATCAACAACATCTCGAGCGTCTACAGATAGGTGCTATTTAACGTCCATTTGCTTTAATAGCCAATTATAATAGGAAATAAAAACCTGTCTGTTAAACATCTAATTCACATCTCAATGAAAAAAAAAATAGTACAAGTGAACTCTTGCAACACCTGCTGACAGAAAAGAGAATGATGGAAAAGAAAGAAAGAAACCATCTTTCTACTTCCTTTTTCCGTGGGATCTAGCAACCCTGGAATTAAACGCAGGGTCAAACACTTTGAGGAGACTCTGAAACCCAGTATATACTCAAGAAAATGAAGAATTTTGTTATTTAATATTGAAAAATGGAGGTTTACCTCACGTAATTTACATTTACAGCATGTAGCAGACGCGACTTACAACTGATACAGTCTTACAATCCAAGCAATTGTGGGTTAAGGGTCTTGCTCAAAGACCCAACAGTGGCAGCTTGGCAGAGGTGGGATTTGAACCCTGAACCTTCTGGTCCAGAGTCCAGTACCTTAACCGCTAGGCTACCACAGTCCCATATTTCTGAGATTACTGGCTGGTGCAAAGATCCGATTATTATCCGAGCCATGTAAACCCAGAGGTTTTCCATTACCTGATTACTCAAGTGCATGTACACTCCTTGATTGGATTACTGACAAATCTGATTTTGAAGTGCATGTAAACACACTCAATGAGGGCTTCCAACAGCTGAAGAGTCATACTCAAATATTTTCCCGTTAGTGTGTATTTAATGTGGAGCAAGCTGCATCAAACTGCCATGTTTGCGAATGTTTGCTATGTTGTAAAGCTCGCTTTGTGCAGGACATTAGCTATATTATAAATACACTTAATTCTGTCTTCTATTGTCTGTACAATTGTGAAGACTTTTAACCAGGAGAAAAGGATTACAAAACAAAAAGTACAGCTTTTACTTCAGACTGTGGAAAACAGCAAATCTGCACTCATCTCGGCTACACGACTGTGTGTGAAACAGTTCAGGCATGTGCAGCGACATGCCCGGGTAAGCAGAAATGGAACCGGAGAAAATTTCCCTCCCATTTATCAAGATCACACCTGCGTGCTTCCTGTGTCTCACTATGACTCGGCCGCTACCCTGCTTCGAGCTCAGAGGCAGATCAAACTGGTTTGTGTCTGAAGTGGGTTACCAGAGACAGAGGGCGAGGGGAGGAGGGAGGAAAGAGTCAAACAGAAGAGGAATGAGAGAACGTTCGTAGCACAGGCTGAACTACTGAGGAGGAAACAGAGCAAAGGAAATCAGTTTAGCACGTGTCAGGGGCTTGCAGGATCTCCTGCCCAGCGATTAAGGGACGTGCTGCCAAATTTACACAAAATCCCACAGGGGACACAAGCTTCCCAAGCCTTGATCAGTTGCCTTATTAGGACAGCTACTGACTGCAGCTGCAGCTTTGTTCACCAGCCACTTCTCACATTCTTGAACCCCTCCCCATGCAGATTAAGCCAGTCACAAAGCCGCTCTCGGTCACATGGTTGTTTTCGTAAACTGGCTCAATGTTCTGGTTGCCTAGGACATGAGCTAAGGAAAGGGGGAGGGAGAGAAAAAGGAAGAAGCAAACATTCAGCAGAGAAGCCATTTCTAAGCTTCTGCTCAGGAGCATGGAGGGCAGTTTAATAAAGCAGAATGTTGGCAGAGAGGAGGAAGAGAGCCAGAGAACAGCGAGTGGACGCTGGAGAGGGGAGGAGGTGAAGGCCCTGCTTGTAGTGTGGAGGGAGAAGGAGGCCTGGGACGAGGCCGAGAGCAAGGCCAAATATGAGAGTATCTCGAGCCGCCTGAGCGATTTGGGCGTGCACAGAGACTGGCTCAGCTGCCAGGAACAGTGTAGAGCAATGGCGCTGCCTGACTGGAGACCTCCAGCCGTCCGGGCGCTGACAGACGGCACCACAATAACCCAAAAACTATATGAGATGGACGAAGGACAGACCAGTCCTGTCAACAGGAGACACGGGGCCACTTCCCTGACCAACTTTCAGGAGGGTAAATATCCAATTCAGCACAAACTTCATCTCTCACTCTTTCTCTCCAAACACAGCACTTTAGAATGCAGAATACTGCAACTCTCAAACATCTAAAAAAAAAAAAACTACAGTCAGATCCAGATTTATTGAAGATGGGCAAAAAGATTAATTAGCTGAATCTGAAAATGAAGTATGAATAACCACATATTTATTCTAGGAAAGTAACATAACTAATCAAATATTGTTCTTAACAAAAGCAAAGCTTAAAATTCTTAACAACAACACTTTTTGGAGCTCATAAATGGTCGTCCATGACTTCCTGTTACACTGGTGCAAAAAATGGGGTGCCACGGAAACTAATTCCTTCAGTCATTCAAATGAGACAATTACCTCCATACATCAGGAAGTGACTATAACACCAGCACATGCCTGAAACTACACAGATCTTCTGAACTACTATTACAGCTCAAATAAACTAATTCAAAACAAACGGAGCTGTAATGAAGCTGCATAAAATAGGACCCAAGCGTTTTGCTTCAACGCACAGTGAGGGGGGTCAGAATCAGATATTTCTTTAAAGATCATGGTTCGAGATTGGCAAAGGTCTCTAACTCCATAACTTGATGTTGTCACCATATCAAAAAAAAAAAAAAAAAAAAAAAACCCCACACAGAGGTGGGTGATGTGGTACAAATATTATATCACAATAGTTAAAGATATTTTCACGATACTTATCACAATGCATGTGTTTGCAAAAAAAACAGATTCTTAAGAACTACTATTCAAATATTATCCCATACTTAGTAAAGCGGGCGACGTGGTGGCCCGGTGGGTGGCACCCCAGAGTGGAACAGCCTGGGTCCTCCCCGTGTCTGTGTGGGTTTACTCTGGGTACTCTGGTTACCTCCCACAGTCCAAAGGCATGCGTGTTAGGTTAACTGACTATGCAAAACTGGCACTGACTTAATTGTGTGTGTGTGTATATATATATATATATATATATATATATATATATATATATATATATATATATATATATATATATATATATATGCACTTCACTGAAATTAAACAGGACTAACTACACTTTAATTACACTATATATGTAATTTTACACAATTACACTTTATATATGACCAACATGCAGTTGTTCTTTAAGCACTGACGATATCCTCAATATGCTCAGAAAAGCCTATTGTCCATCACAAACTTTATCACAATACAATAAAAATATTGTCATATTGCCCCACCCCTAAACCACATACCTTAAATGTCATTAGTTGATGCTCTACCAGGTTCTATAATTATTAAAACATTAGACAAGCAATCTCTAACCAAACTTTGAGGAATCAATAAATTTTTTGAAATCACGTCATTAAGGAAATTGACAGAAAAACTTACAGTTTTGCCCAAGGACTTCAAGCTCAGTTCGAACAAGAAGTTTTTGTCACTGCTTGTAAATTAATTTGAAATACATTTCCTGAGACTTTATATTGTTAGGTGTACTCTAACAACTGTCTGACACAGGGGCCGGAGATCCCCACTTTGCCACCAATCTCAGGCACAGAGGGAGGGAGGCACTGGTCTGATAAAGAAGTCCGATCTCTCCTCAACATCTGGGCTGACCGGGAGATGCAGGTGCGTCTGCAGAGCACCCATCGGAACAAGGCGATCTTTCAGGAGATGGCCCGCCGCTTGGAGCTCCAGCACGGTGTGGTGCGGGACTGGAGACAGTGCCGCACCAAATACAAGAACCTCAAATACGACTACAAGGTCAGCAAGAGCCAAGGTCGACCCATGCGCTTCTTTGGGGAAGTCGACGCAATTCTGCAGGGTAAAGACATCGAGGACATCCTAGATGAAGAGGAAGATTTACCCAGGAGAGGACCAGAGGGAGATGACACAGCTGGAAAGCAAGAAAATGATGACCACTACATCAAGATTGATGATGGTAAGAGAGCAGACCAAACATAGAAAGCTTCGCTCTACCCCATGTTTATGAAATACGAACGTTATTAAGATTGAGGATATTATTGATCTGCTAATTAGTCCCAGAGGTTTCAGGACTGACCCCTATGAAGTGGGAGAGATGTGCGTGTATACAGCTTTTTGATTGGTTGTTCTGTGTCTCCACAGCAGTCTCCACTTTTATCCATTGAAATTAATGGAATAAGAAGTAAATGCTTTCAAAAATGATTCAATTCCAAACAGCCACTGAAGCGGACATGTTTCAAACGTTTTGGCCAAATATAAACCATTACATAAAGTGCTGTTACCCCCAATTTAAAAAAGTGCATGCCCAAATCTCTCAGGCGGCTCGAGATTCTCTCAGATTTGGCCTATTTTTTTTTTTAATCACTGTTTTTCGTGCTCAGGCTTGAGGGGTTCCAGCACCTATCACTGAAAATACAGGGCACGAGTATTAAGTGCACCCTGGATAGAAGTCCAGTCCATGGCAGGGCTATCAGGGGTTGGCGTTGGTGAGAGAAGATTCCCCATCTGACCTCCCCTCCTCCCTTAGGCATAGCCAATCGTGCCCGAGTGTGACACCAGACCTGGCCTGAAGGCCCAGTCGGGACTCAAACCTAGGTGATTGTGGTGGTGGCGCCTAGGGGTGTGTGCGATATGTATTGTCTATGACTGTTTCTCAATCCTGACCCTGGAGCCCCACCGCTTTGCAGATTTTAGAGTTTTCCTTGTTCCCAACACACCTGATCCAATTACAGTGGTACCTCGGTTCTCAACCATCTCGGAATTTGGTTCTCGACCCATTTTGACTAAAAAAAATTGTCCCTGTTCTTGCTGTTTGCGCGATACTTGACTAACTTGCTTAAATTTCTATTAGTCAAGCCATGCGACTTGATTCACGATTCACAATTCATGTCAGTGATTCAGGTTCACAATAGCCTTTCTCAGAGAACATCTACAGAACTGTATTATTAGTGCAAAAAAGTCTCCATGGCTCCTAAAAAGATTAGTTTATAAGAGCCGACTAAAAGCAAAACGGGAATTGAATGCTCCAGACCTCAGGCTGCAATTAGCTTAGCAGCTATGCGAGTGTCCAGAGCTCATCAATAGAGTAAGTGTTTTGCTTTTCACTTTCATGAGATTTTACAACACTATTATAAAACAAGCTTCATGTTAACAATTTTGACCAACTGTAGGTTAATGTGTTCTATCATTACCTATCATAGTTTCCCTTCCATATCTCCGCTATGATACTGTATAGACCACTCTAGCAAACACAAACTCCTCAGTTCATGACACATTTAATTTATGATGGATTTGTGGAAACATATCCCCATCATAACTCAGGGAGCACCTGTACAATACAGTGTGGATTTTCTGGGGGGGTCTGCAATGGATTCAATCAATTTACATTAATCCTTATGGGAAAAAGTTCTTCTGTACTCATCATTTTCGGTTCTTGACAAGCTTTCCGGAACAAATTAACGATGAGAACAGATACCACTGTAGTTTAGACCCAAGATATACAATGCCAAAGTATCATCTAATTATCTCTATCGATAAAATCCTACAAAATATAAAGTATTTTTTGGCTAGGTCTGTTCCAACAGACCATGTAAAGTTAAATACTGACAAAGCTAATCAAATGTTAGAAAAAGCATCTGTGCCCTTAATCACACATGCTAGGAAGAGTAATGGCTCCCCCAGGATTCCTCACTGCCGCACAGTCATCCTGAGTTTTCTTTAGAAATCATACTTTTGTCTTTTAAAGTTTGCGTTTGTTTTATCCAGAGTTGCTTCTTATTTGATACTTGTTTCCATTACAGATGAAAGTCTGGCAGACATGCAAATGATAATAAACTCCGGTTCTCATAATCTCCTCACAAAAGATACAGGTGTGTCCTCCAATCAAAGGAATAACAAAAAACTTAAGCCGTGATTAAAACCTTATTCCATTCCTACACCAACTCAACGTTCTCAACCGCTGTTTTCTACACTAGGTGCAACCGTATCACCACTGGCTAGAAGGCTGTCGGACGAGGATAATGTCATCACGCTACATGATTCGGGTCGTAACTGGTCCGAGGAGGAGGTGGCAGCGCTGTTAAACATCTGGGCTGAAGAGGGAATCCAACAGCAGCTGCAGGGCTCGACCCGAAACAAAGACGTGTTCGTGCAAATATCACGCCGGCTCCTGCAGCAGGGCGTGGAGAGAGACTGGAAGCAGTGTCGTACCAAATACAAGAACTTGAAATATCTTTACCGCTCCCTGCAGAGGGGCAAGGCTGATATTGGTGACACTCGTCGCATCATGAGGTTTTACGAACAGCTAGACAGCATCCTGTCCCGGCCGGCCCAAGGCTTATACAGGAATTCGGCGATGTTCAGTTCGCCCCCAGCAGTTGAGGAGCAGTCCATTGAAATGCCAGTACAGGAGGACTGCGACGTCATTCCTGTGGGATATGATCAGCAAACTGTTGAGGATGCTCTTCTGAGGGAGTCACCTGGCACCACTACCATACTTCACCAAAACCAGGCCAGAACCGATGCCATATTAAGAACACCAGAGGACATCAGTGAGGTCGATTATGAAACAGGGGTCCAGCTAAACAGCATGCTAATGAGGTCGAAAGACAGCAATCAATCAAGATATGAGGAGCGGCCTTCATCCAGTCACTCAGTCACAGCTATAAATTATGGAGGTCAGTACAACGTAAACTGGAGTCATATGTACCATGAATTCTCCCGAGTCTGCATTAAACAGTTCAGGACAAAATATTGTTTGGGTGTGCAAGACAATAACCGGTGTCTGTGTTTGTCTCTGTGCGTTTGTAGACGTCACAGACAGGACATTCACAGAGAGGTCAATAAGTGGACGAAAGAGGAAAGCAACAGATGAAGGTTCTATATTCTTACCATGTCCATTTTTACACACCATTCTTCATTTAAAACATACATACAAATTTAGGCAATCATCACCTGAAGAAATATTGCCATGAACCAAGTGAGCATCAAAGAACAACACAGCATGTATTATTTTCAATAGTTATATAATCACCATATTACACCAATTACAAGCTGGCATAGCTCCTAACATCACAGTTCTTTTTAAAAATAGCTACAACCCCAAATCAGAAAAAAGTTGGGACCATATGGAAAATGCTATTTTTTTTTATAAATGCAGTGTATTTTACATTTACAGTTGT